>QEPC01006964.1:652141-665095 GCA_003113815.1 Sphenodon punctatus
TGTCTCCCCCTCCTTGTCTTTTAGATTGTAAGCCACAGGTAGGGACCGCATCTGATTGTATGTTCTGTACAGCGCCAGGTTGCAACTGGCGCTTTATAAATGTTTAATAATAAATAATAATAATAAACACAACGTGGTTAAAACTGAACTCCTGATCTCCCACCCCCCATCCTTTCTCTCCCTCTTCCCTGTCGATCCTTATCAATGGGGTCACCATCCTTCCCATCCCCCAAGCCCGTAGCTTAGGCTTCATCTTTGACTCACCCCTTTCTTTTAAACCCTACATCCACTCTGTTGCCAAATCCTGTCGCTTCTCCCTCCATAACATTGCTAAGATTCACCCTTTTCTCTGTCTCTTCTGCCAAAACCCTTGTTCTCACACCCTGGTCATCTCTTGCTTTGATTACTGTAACCTCTTTCTCACTGGCCTCCCCCGCTCTCCCCTTTCTCCCCTTATCTCCATCCAAAACTCTGCTGCAGGGGTCGTTCAGCCACGTGCAGCCCCCTCCTCTCTTCACTGGCTCCCCCTTCCTGAATGAGTCCTGCACAAGCTCCTAGTCTTCACCTATAAAGCTCTTCACAACCTTGCCCCACTGTAACTCTGCGCTAATTTCCCTCCTTGCTCCAGTCCGTGAATTCTGCTCCTCCTCTGTTCCCTCTCTCGCCTTCCCTCACCTCCCCTGCTCCCCTAACCGCCTTCTCCCTAGCTGCCCCCCATGCCTGGAACGCCTTCCCTGCCCACATACACCTCGCCCCCTCCCTTCGTACCTTCAAATTCCTCCTCAAGACCCACCTCTGCGCTCTCCGACCCCTCGCTCCCCTCTCCTAACTCTTGCTGATACCCTCCATCCAGTACAATCTGTTACCTGAGGTCTGTGTACTCATTTCCTCACCACATGGACCAACCAGCCATCATTCTCGATGTAACAAAGCCAAGCACGTGCATCTGAGACCTCGCATCTTCATGAATGTTACACTCGTCTCTCCCTGTTCCCCTTCCTTCCTCTCCCCCTCCCCCACCCCTCTGTCTCTGATTGTAAGCTCTAGGGCAGGGACTGTGTCTATTCCATTACTCTGTAAAGTGCCAGGTACATTGCTGTGCTATATAAATGCTTGCTAATAATAATAATTTTTTTAATGAATAATGCTGTGGCTGCCTGGGGTATGGCACCCAGAGAAGTCGAGGGGTGATGGCCCTGGCCTTTGCTAACGTTTGCGTGAGGCCTGATACACAGAGAGACTGGTCAGACCCATCCTCAGAGGCAGCCTATGGAGTCTCAGGGTGGCACATGCACACAATGGAAGTGTATTGGTAAAAACATATGTACAGTCACCGCTGTGGCTGCCTGCTCAGGGGTGAGATGGCTGCCCCTGCCACCCTGGCCTGGTCAGGTTGAGGGACAGAACCAAATGTTTCCCTGGCGGGGTGGTGAGAGGAGCAATGCATGACTGGTTGGCTCTGATCCTGTGCTGCAGCCAGCACCCCATCCCCTGCCATGACAATGCAGCCATGGCAATCCCCCCTTGCCCCCCCGGGCTGGGCCAGGCAGGTGCAAAAACAGATGTGTCTGGCCAGTTCACTGCTCTGCTCTGCATGGGCAGCTTGTGGGGCTGAACCGTGGGCCTGGTTTGTTCTGGGCCCACATTTCCAGTCCAGTCGCCAGCCCAGGCTTTGAACTGGGCCCTGAACAGATGTGCCCAGCTCTGGCCCAAGCAGGTCAGACCGGGCGAAATGTGCCAGTGTTGCTTTAACACCCTATGTATGTTAACGCCCTTTAAAACTAAGGGGGTTAACAAACAAGATGATAGCCCCCTGGAGTGTGGGTTCGGGCCGTGCAGCCCCCACTCACATGTTCAGTATGTTGAACCTAATAAACAGGCAGCCCCCTGCGTGTATTCCTTGTAGTTTTTGGACAGTCCCTACTCATAAGCTTAGCATGAGAAGCCTAATATATGGGCAGGTGTTTTTTCCCACCATGCTCTGTCCACCAGCCCCCTCCCCTTCTCAATATCCAGCCCCCTATGACAACTCTCATCTGCAGTGAACCATGGGAAAAGAAGCTGAACCAGTTGTTTGTTTCTTCCAAGCTATTATACTCTGGGAGGCAATCCAGTGCCTGCTATCCATGCCCAGTGCCCACCCTTGGAGGGTCATACCTATGTTTATACCTTGTCATTTCATAAATGTCTACAATAAAACCTGCTAGGAAAGGTTACCCCAGTAGCACATACTTGAGAGGGAAATTACACTCTGGGCTTAGGCTATTGGGGTAACTTTTCCTAGCAGGTTTTATTGTAGACATTTATGAAATGACAAAGGGCAAGAATATCCCATATGATAGTTTTCACTCCTGTTTAAAAGACCACACAAGTGAACTCGCTGCTTATGTCTTTGTTAGCACAGAGCAGATGACAAAATCAGGGAATTTCAGAAATCTCAGAGAGGAAGTGAATGTGAATATATTATCCTCTTGCATCAGGCCATGTTAAACAAAAAATTAAAAATAAAATAAAAAGTACATTGGCAAAGAGCGGAACTCAGGTTAAAGAATCTGTGGGAAGCAGAGCTGTCTAGAGAACTGGGTTGCGTTGTAGTCATTTTCAGACCTACAAGTGAAATTCTTCAGAGCTGCCCCAGAATCGATGTAATTTCCTGGATGCATTTTGATGAGGGTTAAACATGAAGCGCAAGCCAGACTCTAGAGCAGGTGGTTAACCAAAGGGAATTTCATTTCGGCTCAGAGACAGGAAACCACAAAGAGTGTGCCTTCCTGAAGGTTAACCAGTGGGCATTGGAAAGAAAGGGGTTCTAAAAATGCAAGTGCAGAGTTCCCTTATTCCATTCATAGACTGTTAAACTCTGTCATGGTGGGTGGATGGGTGTGGGTTGATTTAAAGATACCAAGCATATTTTTAACTAACCCTTGTCTTTTGTTAAAACTATCTGGATGTGTGATGGTCAGACAGTGTTTGAGAGTACCTAACGTTCTCAGGTAAATTAGTTTTGTTCCTATGAACCTATCTTGACATGGCTTCCATTGCTACAGCATCTCCCATAATCTTTGGGTATTACCAGACTCTGTGCTAGTTGTGAGTTTGAGGTATGAAACATGCAGCTAGTGTAATGTCCATCAGCACTCGGTTCCACGTAGGCTACCTACCTGTCCCGCGTATTAGGCCCAAATGGCTTTTGGGCCCACTGGGCGGGGCAAGTGCCTTCCTGTAGCTGTTGTGAGGTGGGGACTGCTAGTCTGTTGGCAGAGTTTGAGGATCTGGAGACTCAAACTTGACCTGTTTATTTGGATCAGTTTCAATTGGTGTCACTCACCAATGCGGAGGAAGTGCTTGTGGCAGTGCAGGCGACCATTTGTAAATTCATCAAAAATTTATTGTATAGCACAATGGCTTTTACAAAATATAAATATAAATAAATAGATAATTGAATAAATAAGTAATAAATAACAAAGAATAGCAACATTAATATAACCATACATCAAACCCAACCATAAGATAAGTCAAGACAATTCCACTAATAGTACACAATCAGTAAAATAACTCTCAGGGGGCCCACTACCAACTCCTACACAGAATTATTATAAACTTCTTATCCCAATCCCACCGCACTCCTTACCCAACCTGCAATAAATACCCAGGCTGAGATGAGTTGTAGAAGTAAATCCGAGACCTTCCGCAGATACCCTAGGGAGCCCTTCCTCCTGTTCACAAGCTACAATGGCCAAGTGCTCCCTTGCCTCTTCAATATAGAGGATCTTATAACCAGAGCAGAGAGGGCAAAATTTGCCACTGCTCTCGTTAGGCTTGAGTCCCTTGGGCTCAACATTCCCTTCAATAACATTTCCCTAGAATTCACTCGGGAAAGATGAAGGAAGTTGCCCAAGAATCTTAAACAGGGGCCCACCAGAGTGTGACAATCCAAGAGTGTGACAATCCTTACCAGACTTGCACAACTGGCAGGTCCTCATAACATGGGGAGTACCGTGTATCTCCCCTCAACCAGAGCAGAGGGGAAGGTATTTGTGCACAATTTGGTAAGCTCAATACATCTGGAGGGGTCTTGCCAGTCATAGGAATAGGTAGATGAAAGGGACTGGGGCTCGAGGAATTCGATCCCCGGCACCACTTTCTGTATAGTCAAGAGAGCCTGTTCCGTTTGTAGCAATTGATCAAACAGTCTTTGGCGCACAATCTTCTTAGTAACCTGAGCACTAATCTTAAGGAAAACCTCCAAGGAGAACCCTAGATATTGCAGATGGAGGTTAATCTGACTCAGCCAAGGAGTAAGCAGCCCCGATTCCAGTGCCATTGACAGAAGCGAAACCCCTGTCTGTGAGGATGACAACAGTTTGGTATAATAGTTAAATACCTGCTGTAGTAACAGAACTCTCACTGTGGGGAGCCCAGTCTCTCGTCTAGCAATTACCTGGGGAATACCTCGCGGGACCCCCAGGACAAAAGCCAAAAATGAGTTCTGGATACTCTCCAACTTATCCACAAAGTTAAGACACCAGACCAGGGCGGCATAAAGAGCCTGACCCAGCACCTTCGCCTTAAACAGAAGCACTGCTGGGCAATCTGTGTTCCTCCCTGTCCAAGATAAAATTGCTTTATAGCCGCTGAGGTTTTCTTTACTCTAGCTTTAACTAGGTCACAGTGTGGCTGCCAGCTAAAGTTGGAAGAGAAAGTAACCCCCAAATACATACATCTTCGAACCAGCTCAATTCTCCGACCTCCAATAGGACAGTTTGGTTCCAGTTTACGGGTCCTATCTCCCGCCACCAAGATTTTAGATTTAGAGTAATTGATCACAAGTCCCTCCTTGGTACAAAACTCATCAAAGAGGGCCAACTGTCTCTTAAGACCGATCCTTGATTGGGATAGGAGCACCGCGTCATCTGCATACAACAGGATTGGCAGGTGTCTCTGGCCAATCCGTGGGGCATGGGTATCTTTGCACTTCAGATGCTGAATCACCCCATCAAAATACAGGTTGAAAAGAACTGGGGTCAAGAGGCATCCCTGCCGCACCCCTCTCCCCACCAAGACTGGTGCTGATAGGGATCCCCCTGCATATTTCTGAATTAAGGCAGAGAGCAACAGAATGTGGTCCACTGTGGACTTCCCAGCACAAAACCCAGCTTGTTCAAGTGAAACTAAGCCTGACTGACTCACCCAGCTCCTTAGTTTGTCCAACAGTAGCCGGGTGAATAGTTTCCCAATCACGCTAAGTAAGCTAATCGGTCGATAGTTTGCCAGTAGGCGGGGGTCCCCCTTTTTAAAAATCGGGACTAACACACTCTTCAGCCAGGAAAGGGGAATTTGACCCGACCTGCTTATCTCCATAAAGAGGGATGCCAAAATGGCTGCCCACCAATCAGGATACGCTTTAAGCAGGTCTGGCATAATCCCATCTGAGCCCAGGGCTTTCCCAGACTTCAAACCTTGAATCAGGACCTTAACTTCCTCCTGTGTAAAGGGGGGCCAATGTTTCAGCCTATTCCATGGATCTAGTTCTATTTCGGCCCCTGGTAGCGGGCTCACCGCATATAAGACCCCATAGAAGGTTTCCCATGCATCCATTGATGGCTCAGAGGCGCCAGCCACCCCCACTCCTACTCTGGACTGACGGACAAGTGCCCAGAACTTGGTATGGTTTTTATCTAAAGCTGCCTGGCATAAGGCCTGCCATACCGCCTTCGCATGGGCATCTCTCTTCACTTTCAATAGCCGCCTATAATAGGCCCTCTGGACACGTACCCTATCCTGGAGGGGAGTCGAGGGGTACGTTCTCAGTCTCCTAGTCAAACCCCTGAGTTTTGCTCCTTTCCTTTTACACTCCCCATCCAGCCGGGAGTGGGGGGGGGGCTTCCCCCACCCCTACGCCCCCCATGAACTTGGAAACGTTGGAAAAGAAGGGAGACCATCTGGCATAGAAAATTATCATACCATCGCTGGTCTGAGAAGTCCTGCTGTATGGCAGACTGGTAAAGGACCTTACCCCCCTGGGAATTAATAAATTCCCCAAAAGTCTCCTTCACCTCTGGCCACCGTCTCCGCCTAACTAAAGCTCTCTCCTTGAGAGACCCTTTCCTTGCCAACTGGGTACCCCCATCCCTTCCCCTTAGACTCCTTAGCTCCAGCAGAATTGGGAAATGGCAGGAATCTGGTCTCGGAGTAATTTCCATTCTAGTAATATACCCAAAACCTTCCGGGGAGGATAAAAAATAATCAATCATGCTTGATCCACATACACCATGATAGGTGAAATTTCCTTCCAGATCCCCTATAACCCTGCCATTCACTACCTCCAAACCAGTATCCTCCAGTAGGGATTCCATATTAGATTTCTGAGAATTCACTTCCTTGTCCCGAGAGGAACGGAGGAGTTCGAAAGGCCAGCATCCTGTTTCCTCAAGGGCTCCCTCATGGCGGTAATGACTAGGATCCCCCAGCCTGGTGTTAAAATCACCTCCTATATAAAGGGGCGCCTTGGGATATTCCAGTGAGGCCGCTGTCACCATTTCAGTTATAGCAGCCCAGATCTTGGGTCGGTAATAATTTGAGGAAGTCGGAGGGATATACACATTTCCTACGAGAAGTTCCCCCACTCCAGGTAAGAAACAGTGATATAATACAAAGTAAGATCTGAATGAACAGATTTCCTTTATTATAATATTCAAATCTACTGCAACAAGCAGTACAAGCCCCCCACTCGGCCTACCTCCTAGAGAAGAGGGGGCTAGCTCCCAGGGACAGTACCTTAAAACCGCTGAGGAAGATCTCCATAGAACCTTCCACCAGCCAAGTCTCCTGGAGGAGCACAATATCGTATTGACTAAGGAATAGCAAAAAGTCAAAATCCAAAGAGCAGCTCCTCCATCCCCCTACATTCCAGGAAAGAATCATAAAAGGATTGTCAGGTGCCCAGCGTAGTCAGGTAGCTGGGGAGACAGCTTGTACCTGTGCTGAATCTTTATTTGGGGTAGAGATTGCTAATGGTGAGCCCATACCAGAGCCCAACAACCCGTCCCCCTCAGGGAGGGCCCTGCCCAACGGAAGAGCTGCCCCAAAATCTTCTTGGGGGAGGCTCACTCCTCCCCTAATCAAGGGAGGCCCGTGGGTAATATCCTTCTGGGCCAGCCTCTGCGGGCTTCTTAACTGGGAATTTGGGTCACCCTGCTGCACCCCTTCCTTTAGCCCCCCAACATCACCATTAGCCATGAAGCAAATCGCTGAGGTTGAGGGTAATCCCTCCCAAGCATCGGGGTTCCCCAAAATAGAACCTTTCCTAAGGAGTCCTGGAGGGGTCTCTGGTTCCTGCACAACCTGAATCTTTAGTCCTCCTCTCCCATTTGCAGCTTCTGAATCGGGTTTAACACTGACAGATTTCAGGGACAGTAACTGGTTTCGCACTGCTTCCAGTCTGCCTATCAACTCAGCTGGAGTGGTTGTAGACAGGGGAAACCCCGAGCCTTCACTGACACTTGGGGAACATGGAGCGGGCAGAGAGTGTGAGGCCTGAATAGCATGTCCAGCAGTTTCCCTTTCTCTAACTACTTCCACCTCCATGCTGAATGCCTTAAAAGATAAATTACTCACTTCCGTTGACCCCCCCCCACCCCCACCTGGGCCCATTGTGCTCTCTCACCCCGCACNCCCCCCCCCCCACCTGGGCCCATTGTGCTCTCTCACCCCGCACCCTCCTACCATGACGGATGTGGAACCCTGTCTACCCAGAAATCCCAGGCCCTTCCCAGGAGACTGAGAGGATTTTAGAACCACACTATCATTTAACTCAGGGGAAGATTGAAAAGCCTGAGAGATACAGACATCCCTTGTGCCCAGAAGGTCCCTACTTGCTGCAATTTCCTGGGTCAATGAAGGGGTTAAATAGGTCACAAGTATGGACTGCCTATCTTTCACCATCGGCAGATGGTCTACAGAGGCTATATCATGTCTAGTCATTTTAAGCCCTAAGATGTTCGACCACATCCAGAGCTGTGGACCAAAGTGGTCTGGGCCGTCTGCCACTTGGAAACACTGTGAAAATCAGCACATTTGGCAAGGCCTTGAAGGCTGCACCTCCTTTAGTAACCACTACAGATGATGGCAAATGTCTACAATACCGGCCAACACTGGCCTCTGCCAAACAGAAGGCAAAGCCAGCCACATCTACGGGAGCAAGTCCACCCCCCCCCTCCGCAATGTCATGGGATTATTCAAAATACCTAGTAAGTGACCATTCATAGAGTTCATTGCAGTCTGGAGCTGGATAATCCGTGAGAGGGCAAAGTTCAAAGTGTCAGCCGATAACAAGAGATGATCTGTAAGAAAAGTCACCAGCCGTTCTCCTGAGGGGGAAATTTGTGGTCCAGCTGGTTGCTCCAACTGGCGCAAAGGGTCTTGCAACAAACGGCATACAAGTAAATCCATGATGATCCGATGTAGCTCCCAGAACCCCCTGGGTGCCTGGCCCTGGAGCCAGAGGGCACACAGCCAGTCAGGAACTCTCTGCTACTGGCGTTTGAGAGCACAAGGATGAGACCTCCCCAGGCTCTGCTAGGGGTTTGAGGGGAAAGCCTCCAATTTGCGTTGTTTGGATACTTTACCCTTAGCAGGGACTTAGTCAGGAGTCTCACCTCTCCCTCTTTTAGCAGACGCCATGTATCAATAAACCAGCAGAGCCCTGTTCCCACACTCCAGGACACTCTTAAGGGCACTCCAAAGGGCACGCGCCCTTGTGCACGCGACCCTTAGGCACGCAACCTGGGTGCGCACCTACGGTGTGGCCGTAGGCTCAGCACGCTCTTTGAATCTTTTTACAGGGCTGTGGCTCCGCCCCTTCTCCAACACCGAGCTCCGGGTCTGCACAGCTGGCAGATGAGTGATCTTAGCAGCGCCCGGCTCCAGAAGGGACTTTTCTCAACTCAGCTCCATTTGTAAATTAGATCCATACATGTCCTAGCTGACAAAAGCCAGATAGCAGAGACTGGGGACTTTGCTGTCTGGGGTTGTTAATGCCTCTCTGAGGGAGGGCAGGCTGCTGGATACTCTTAAAAAGGGTGATCATGCAGCCCCTGCTAAAAAAAAAACCACCATCGCTTGATGATTACTCCCTGTCCAGTTATCTTCTAACTTAAGGAAGGCTATTGAACGGGTGATTCCCAGCAGCCTTAGGTGCATCTCAATGCCATTAGATTCCTGGATTCGTGTCAGTCTGGCTTTCATCCTGGGTATAGTATTGAGACTGTGCTTGTGGCCTTGGTCAATGATCTATGCCTAGAGATTGAAATTGCACCCTGCTGATCCTGTTAGATTTTTCAGCAACTTCTGATACTATCTATCTATCAAATAATATAATACCCAACCCCTCCTGCGCCAAACAGCCCGTGGCGGATTACAATGTTAAAACACATAAAAAACAGTAAAATCATAACGTACAATAAAAATTGAGGCACCAAACCGTCCCCCCTCTCCCCTCCCACACCCTCCATCCCACCCTATACCCCATCTCCCTCACCAAAAGCCAGGCGGAACAACCAGGTTTTAAAGATACAACAGGAGGGGAGATCCAGGGTCACCCAGGCCTCAACTAGGAGGGAGTTCCACAACCTATGTGTGGCCACTGAGAATGCCCTCTCCATAGTGGCCCCCCAGACCACATGGGGGACCTCGAGAAGGGTGCCCCCAGTGGACCACAGAGACCGCTCCAGAGCACGTAGAGTGAGGCGGTCCCACAGGTAAGTTGGGCCAAGGCCGTATGGGGCTTTATAGGTCAAAAGCAATACCTTGAATCGGGCCCGGAAAACTATAGGCAGCCAGTGCAGAGCCTGGAGCACTGGTGTAATGTGCTCATGGCGACCCATCCCCTTAAGGAGACGGGCTGCAGCATTCTGCACTAGCTGCAGTCTCCAGACCGTCACCATAGGTAGCCCCACGTAGAGTGCGTTGCAATAGTCCAATCTCGAGGTAATGAAAGCATGGATGATAGTGCCTAGGTCACTATCTGAAACACGGCCAAAGCTGTCGCACCAGATGTAATTGACAAAATGCACTCCTTGCCACAGCCCCCATCTGGAGATTCAGGTGGAGCTGCAGATCAAGGAGCATGCCCAGACTACAGACCTGGGATGCCAGTGGGGGACGGGCCCCATCAGTGATGGGAACCACCACATCCACTGCCCTTCCCACCACCATCACCTCCATCTTGTTGGGATTCACCTTCAGTTGGCTCATTCTCATCCAATTCCCAACAGCCACCAGACATCGGGTAAACACCGAGACTTCCGGGTCTGGATCAGATGAAAATGAGAGGTAGAATTTGGTGTCATCAGCATATTGATGACACTGCACCCCATACCGTCTCACAGCATCACCAAGTGGCTGCATATACACTTTGAACAAGAGCAGGGACAGAATAGAACCTTGCGGGACACCACAGGTAAGATCCAGTGGAGATGAAGAACAATCCTGAAGCACCACACGCTGAGTTCTCCCAGCCAGGAAGGAGCAGAACCAGGCAAGGACAATCCCGCCCACTCCAGCTTGATCCCGCAAGCAAGTCACCAACATATCATGATCAACGGTATCAAAAGCAGCTGAGAGATCTGACAAAATTCACAACGAAGGTCATCAACCAAGGCCACGAGTGCAGTCTCCATGCCATAGCCCGGATGAAAACTGGATTGAAAGGGAATCAGATAACCAGTGTGGTCTAGATGACCCTGCAGCTGCTGGGCTACCACCCGCTTAATAACCTTCTCTAAAAAGGGAAGGTTAGAGATCAGTCGATAACTGGCAGAAAATCAACGTTAAGTGATGGTTTTTTGAGCAGAGGCCGCACCACTGCCTCCTTGAGGCAGCCCGGCACTCTACCCTCCTGAAGGGAGGCATTGATCACCCCCCAATGGCTCCACTGTCTCCCAGTTAGCCTTAGCCAGACAGGACGGGCACAGGTCAAATTCACAAAAGGTGGCCCGAACAGCCCCAAGAATATCCCCTGCCCCGGCGGACAACACCAACTGAAATTGATCCCACAAAGCCAGACAAGGCACTGCAATAAGTGTGGTGTCAAAGTTGTGGTAAATCTGAGTGATTTTCTCTGCAAAATAGTAACCAAACATGTCACAGCAGGCATTAGATACCTCCTATTCCAGCCGGAGGGAGGGAGGACCGACCAACCCCCTCACCACCCGGAAAAACTCCACTGGACGAGATTTTTCAGAGGCTATGCTCCTTTTTTGCTGCCCTTACAGCTACAGCATAGACATGTAAACTGGCTCTATGCTGCAATCTGTCAGCTTCAGCACACAAATGGCGCCACCATCATTTCAACCACCACCCCTCCAGCTTCAGCAACCTCAGGCCCTCCGTAAACCACAGAGGCCTGAGGAGCCATCACCGAGGGAGCAGACGCCTTGGAGCCATCTGGTCAATGGCCTCCAACAGCCAGGTATTCCATAAAGCCACAAGGCCATCAAGCTGGCGGTCATCAAGATCAGAGGATAACTCCCCAAGAGCTTTCTGGAACTGCTTGGGTTCCATTAGTCTCCAGGGGTGAACCATCAGAATAGGTTCTACACGCCCCCCCGGGGGTAGACATGCGCCAGTAGACATGCTCGCAGGAGGTAATGATACGTCCATGATGAGGGTTCTACTGACACCTCCCCCATCAACGAATCCCCTGCCTCAAGGCCGGTACAAAAAATCAGGTCCAGGGTAAGGCCCCCATCATGCGTTGGGCAGTTGACAATTAGGGACAGACCCATGTTTGCCATGGAGGCTATGAACTCAAGCTCTGCACCACCGAGACAGGCATCAGCATGTATGCTTAAGCATACTGTTGATCATGAGGTGCTGATGACATGACTGCAAGGGGCCAGAGGACAATTCTTGAGTGGTTCCGGTCATTCTTGTTGGCATGGTTCCAGCAGGTGGTGATGAGTGATTGCTCGTTGTCCACTCACCCCTTTGGGATTCTTCAGGGTTTCGTCTTGTTTCCCCTCCAGTTCAATGTATATCTGAGGATGCTGGGCAAGATCATGAGTAGACTTGGGTTGAGCTGCCATCAATATGCTGATGACTTCCCAAATCTATTAATCTTTTTCATCTAGCCCGGTTGCTGAAGTCTTGGTGCTTACTCGGTGTCTGGCTGCCATCGGACAAGACTGAGCTGATGGTTGGCCACTCCTGTAACCTGAAAGGGGTTGGGACAAGCATAATTGAAAGGGTACAGCCTCCTCTGGTTACTTGGGTGTGTGGCATTGGAGTGTTCCTGGATCCTGTGCTGCATCTGGAACATCACGTCACAGTGGTATCAAGGAAGTGCCTTTCACCAACTCCATCTGGTGACCCTTTCTTTCAGATGCAGACCTGGTCACAATAGAGCTGAAATGAAGGGGCGGGGGTTTTCACGAGAATTGTAATGGGGGACAAGAATCCGGGTGTTCAAGCCCCCCTCAAGTTCTTGGAGGTTATGCACGGGGGTGGGGGCTGCATGGGAACTGGAGGTGAGCAGGGAGCAAAGACAAGTCCCCTGAGTACCTCCGGCCCATGCCTGGTCTCCACATCTGGGGAGGAAGGGAAAGTTCGGGTGGGGGAAGGGGTGTACCTACCATCCAGGGTGGGGCTGACCGCTCCCCCATTCCCACCGCGGTGTTCCATGCCGCACTGGGCCCCTTTCCAGGTCTTCAGTTTAAAAGGGAAAAAAAACACGCACAGCTGGAGCATGTTCAAAGCATGCTCTTTTCAAAGATGGCACCCACAGGGCCAAGCAGTTCTTCTGAGCATGTGAGACCCTGCTGCTGCCATCTTTGGAAAGGGCACGTAGGGCTGAGCATGCTCAGAAGAGCTTCTTGACCCTGCAGCCGCCATCTTGGAAAAGGGTGTGCAGAGCCAAGCAGTGCCCTGAGCATGCTTTAGCTGTGTGTGTGTGTG
>QEPC01006964.1:677525-694718 GCA_003113815.1 Sphenodon punctatus
ATATATATATATATATATGGAATAATGCACTTAATAGGCTGGCTGCATTTTGGGTGTCCTGTGTGTTTGATAGCAGTGCCCCCAGGTCTGCCGAGCCGGGCGGTGCCCCTAGGTCCACCGGCGGGAGACAGAGGGGGGCCCATCTTGACTTCTTGGCCAGGGGCCCATTCCGCCCTAGCTACACCTCTGAACAGAAGAGGGTCAGGGTGAGAGCAGGAAGGCCAGTAAGGAGGAGGTTGCAGTAGTTGCGGTGAGAGAAGAGTGACTCATGGATTTGTTTTGTATAAGAGAGTGCGCCTCCCTCCTATCAGAAATTGGAATTGTAAAACTGCCCTGCCCAGCTTTCAGGGCCACGGGGTTACATGGCACCTGAGGTGGGGGCGTTCTGCCAAAAGTGTGACATCTGGTCACCTTAACCTTTGGGTGAGCAGTCTGCACCAACCCTGAATCCTGTCAGAACAGACACAATTCGGAGTTCTGTCTCACACAACGATGGCGAGCTGCACTAAAGGCGACTTCAGTTTCATCACAACTACTTACAAGTACATAAGGGAAGCAGCAGAACTGCTGTGGTGTTGTGCCCCTTCCTAACCCATTTTTCATGAGCTGAGTGGGTGTTGCAACAGCCTAGTTGCAGAATTAAACCAACTGGCAAAATCCTGTGGTTTACTTTTGCTCAGTACTGATCAGCATGCCAGCTGTGTGGGTGCTCTCCTAGTTGGCTTTGCTATTGGATTGCCAAGGCTTCATGAGTTTCACCGTGAGGGTGTACTGAAGGAAACAGAATTCTCAGACTGGAAAAGGAGCTTTGGGTCTAGATTGGGGGCTAAAAGCACAGATACTCTGTGTTTAAAAGGCTGCCGTGTTATTGATCAGCCTCCCAATCTGTGCTGGCTAAAGGTGGGTTTAATAACTCACCAGTTGCAGTAGACCCAAGCCCCGAGGTGTGGCTATCATTGGGACAGGTGTGCAGCTACATCCTCTGCCTGCTCCTGCTGCAGCTACTCCTGTCTGCTGCTTGCGGCCAACACCACCTCTGCCCTGAACCAGGCTGGGGTGACGGGATAGGGGGAAGGAGGAGCAGGAGTGTGGCTTCCCTGCCCCCCTGGGCTGGCCAGGAGCTGGAGGAGGAGCCACAGCACCACCAGTAGGGAACTACCTCAGGAGTGGATGAATCTGGCTAGGAGCTGGTCTCAGGCTCACCTCTGCTTGTGTTGGGGGGGGCATTGGGGTGAAATGAGAATGTCTGAGATTCTCACAGCCCCAGTGAGGTCTCATGCATTCTTGCTGAGGTTTTTGAGACTCTCATGAGATTCTCGAGAACCTCAAAAAACACTCTACGTATTCACAACATGGCTGCCACGGCCATGCTGCACATGTGCAGCCCCCCAGCGGCCATTTTGCCATCTTGCAAGAATGCTGGTGAGAAGCCCAATTCTCACGAGAGTTTTAAGTCTGAAAATCTCATTGAGAGGCCAATTCTCAGTGAGAAATTAGAGATGGTAGAGGGTGAGTTTCAGTTCTAGTGGGGGAGGGGGCCGTCTAGAAAGTATGCAATGCCTTTTTTTTACCACCACTTCTCTTGTTATGGGTTTATCTACTACGGACCCCCTCCAAAAAGTATGTCACACAAATCGCACCCCGTCCTAGCCGCCATACCAAACAATTTTAATACCAGTAATAGAGAACCTCATTTATTATATGCAGGACTGGCCTTAAGCAGGGACAGTAGGGCCCACGGCTGAATGGGGCCCCACAGAAATGCCAGTTCTGGTAGCCTCAGAATCTGAACTTCTGAGGTCTTGGGATGGGCTATTTTTGTGGGACCCTCTCCCTGTCTGTCACTCTCAGCCCAAGGGCCTCCCCTCCCCTACTGTGATTGGGGGAGCAGGGCCCTGAAGGAAGGGGCTGAAGGGCCCCACATTTTATTTTCATCCTGGGCTCCACAAATTCTAAGGCTGGCCTTGCTTATTGATAATTAAGTAATTATTATTGATAATTAAGTAATATTAGTAATTTATATTTTTATAATTATGGAGCCACACTAGTGACTCCGTTAGTTAAGGCGGAGCTAACGTTCTGTACTGAGAATTCCACTGACTTCACTGGAGTTCCCTGGGGCAAATTCCTCTGGCTTGCAACCCTGAAGTTGACGGGGTTTTCTCTGTGAGCATACGCTTATAGTCTCAGATGACTGCATAGGACAGATATTAAGTATGCTAAGTATGTGCTTTAGTCCAATAGGAAGAGGATTGGAGCTGAAAGACCAAGGCAAAGTGTGAGTGCATGGAGCCTAAGTTGTAAGCGAGCACAGTATGCGAAACCATACAGCATCTTTACTGCTTACATGGTGTGGAAGTTAAGACGGAAGACTTAACACACAATTTCTAGGTTTATTAAAGTTTGCGTGGTATGAATTCCTTAACTAAGTTTGTAAAACCGTAGGGTTTTTGTTTATCTAATTATAATTACATCATAATATAACCTATATTAATAATTAATGTAAGGAATAGCTTTTTAGTTTCCAAACATAGAAATGGGTCTGGAAAATGAGTAACAAGAAATGATTGTGATGCCACATTCTGACCAATGCCCCCACCCCACTTGTCACAACATTATCTCCCCCACTACCTCTTGCCTGATGTACTTTTCAACATTAATTCCAACCCAGCTACATCCCGGCCATGATACAGTGATCTTGGGAAAGAGATGGTGCCAAGAGACACACTTAAAAAGTAGAACCAGGGAAGCAGCCAAACAGATGGGCAGATAGGGAAGAGGCAAGGAGATGGTGGTGGTTAGGGATGTTCATTCATTTTAGATATTAACTAAATTATTTAGTTTGTTTTAATAACTAAAACAAAAAAGTCATTTTAGTTGTAGTTATTACAATAACTAAATCAAATGGGTTAACTAAAAATGAATACATTTTAGTATTATTAGCTCTGCTCTGGCTGCTGCATGCAGGGCTAGAGCACATGCCATGGCTCCAGCCTGTCTGTGCCTTACTGTAAGCAAGAGTTCAGACAGGTCAGAAGGGACGGGGAAGGGGGAACCATGAATGTAGCTTTCTGTACCAATCAGGGACTCAGGATGGCTTTTGGGGGAGGGTATGGTGAGTGGTGTTCTTAACCTTCTTCCAAGTTGAGGAACTTTGCTAGTGTTAGTTCAGTCTCAGACAGAATGTTTGCTGTTTTCTCTCTGTCTGTGTGGTTGCTCTAAGTCAGCCTCACTTAGACAAATTGACAGTTATAAAAACAGATTTATTTCTGTCTCATATCCCTTCTTTCCCATTATTCCCACTGTTCATTGTCTTTGTCTGTAATCCTTGTCTGTCTGTGTCTGTAATATTGTCATTGTTCTGTACTGGTTTTTTAAGTGTGTCAGCACTGTCTTGGGCAGGGCCAGCCCCAGGGTTTGTGAGGCCATGTGCGAAGTCTTGGTGCGGGGGGCCTAATTTGCATAATTAGGCCTGACCTAATTATGCAAATGTATACATTTACATAAAACTTACTCTCTCTGGACAGGAAGGATTCCCATTCTCCACCCCTCTGAGCAACCATGGAGAAGCATGGCCTCCTAATGCTTCCCCCCCCCCCCAGCTGAGTGTCTACCACCACTCCCCAGGAGTGGTTCCACTGCAGGGGCAGCCAAGCGGGCAGTGACGCAGGCACAGAGAGACTGACTGCGTCCACTGCCTTACTGGAGGAGGGGCCAGGGGGTGAGCTTAGCCAGTCTGGCCTCCAGGGCCTGTTGCTTCTTGCTGCCAGTGCCGCCTGTGCCTTGTGCACGCATGCGGTGTGACCAGTCCAGAGGTGCTGCTATCACACACACAAGACACCCAAAATGCAGCTAGCTTATTAAGCGCATTATGCCATGAAAAGAGACATATAACCAGTTCAGTTGTGCCCCCATAATCAGTTCATGCTGCCCCCACCCCATAACCAGTTCATTTCTGCCCCCGCCCCCATATAATCTATTCACGCTGCCCCCACCCATAACCATTTAATTTGTGCCCACGGGGCAGCGTGAATTGATTATATGGGGGTGCAAATGAACTGGTTATGGGGTGCGGGTTTAAAGACAGTATTCCTGTTAGCAATAACTTCATTAAGAAGAGTTAGTGAAATAGCAGCCATAATAATCTCAGAACCATATTTGCAGATTTATTTTCCAAGACAGAATAGATATTGCTTTACATCCTAAATTCCTACCTAAGATAGTATAAGTAAGACAGTTGTGAGAATGTGGCCCTTTTTACACGGGTCTCTCCTCCCAGCCATAAACACGCAGATTTCTGTGTGTTCATGGGTGGGGGAACCCCATGTGAATGACGTGGTGCACGCGCCCATGGTGAGTGGGGGTGCGTGCGCGCTCGCCTAACACGCATCCCCACTCACCCCCCCACTCATCCCCACGCACGGAGCAACCGGGGGAAATGGTGGTTACTATGTGGGTGTGGATGAGTGGTGGGTGAGTGGGGATGTGTGTGCAGCTGTGTGCATGCCCCATCCATGCACTGGCGCGCCCACGGACTCCCCACCCGGCGGAGCCATGTAAAAATATCATGTGAGGAGCCACTCGAAGAAGAACAGAAGGTTGCTACCTTGCAAACAAGGTTCTTTGAGATGGCTCCGAACATTCTCACAACACCCACCCTTCCAGCCCCGCATGGAATTCTTTTCTTATATTTCTAGAAAGGGTTGAAAGGAACTGTCATTCAGAGGGGGAGGGTTCTTTTTATACCAGAGGAGCTCAAGACCATCATGTGGTCTATTATTTGAATAGGGTAAGCATGCACAACCCAGTTGTGAGAATGTTGGGAGCCATCTCGAAGAACCTTCTTTACAAGGCAGCAACCTTCTGATCAGCATGTGGGGAGATGCTGTTTGTAAACAAACAGCCTTATCTCCCAGTCAGATCCAGTATCCCCGCTGCTGCTGCTGCTGCTGCGCTACTAGAAGGCAGAGGTAGGTGAGGGATGGAGTCTGGAGCCAGGGAGGGGAGGAAGAATCACTTACTGGGGGAGAAGCTGGCTGCAGCCTGCTCCCCAGCCAGGCAAGTGCAGGGCCCCAGCTGGCCGCAGGGCCATGTACGGCTGCACATATGGCACGTACCTGGGGCCGGCCCTGGTCTTGGGCACTGCAATCTTATCCAATCTTTCATAAAATTGGTAGGGATGACACCCCCCCCCCCAGGTAAGGGGTACAATCCTTCCAAATTTCATGATTACAAATGAAGATGTTGCAGCTGGAAATCCATTTCCCACTGAAACCAATGGGATGGGACTAACTAAAATTATAGAGCTGCAGGAGCGGCTCTATAGTTAAGGCAGGTGGGAGTTTCTACTGAACACTCTCCATTGACTTGCATGCTGTTTCTGAGGCACTTTACTTCCAGGTAGGTGACCCAGTTCTCAGAAGGGATAATTACATAATGGCAGGGTGTGTGTCATGTTGTAAATGGTTTTGAAAATTGAAGGGATGTGTGTTGCAAATAGTGCCACAGACCCCACCGCTGATGGAGCTGCTGCCGCTTGTCCTAGCCCCCAAAGCAGCAACTCCACCAGCAGCTTGACTATGGGGTGGGGGGAGAAGAGAGAAAATAATGCCACCCCATCTGACTCTTCTCTGCCCACTCACCAGTTGATCCGGTTGCTAAAGAGGGTGCTGCTGCCACGGAAACGTTTAAAAACACAGCACTGCTGAGCAGCAGTCCTGCACAGGCTGGGGCTGCCGAAATGTTTTCTCTGTGGCTACCTGGAACTACAGTTCCCAGCATGCCCGCAGCAGACATGTTTCCTACTCCTACAGGGGTTTTAAAAGTTGTAGCGGTAGCCAGGCAAGTGGGCTGCCAGCATGAGCCCTTTCAAAGTTGTGCCAGCGACAGCAGCAGCCAAGCAAGTGAGCTAGTGGTGGCAGGGCGTGGGGGTGGCATGGCACTGTTGGTGGTGGTATAGTAACTGTGCGTGCACATGCATGCGCATGGGGAGGGGTGAGTGACAGTGTGTGCATGTGTTTGCATGCACAGGAAAGGTCAAGTGTGAGTGTGACGGTGGGGAGGAAGGGGTGACTGTGAGTGATTGTGTGTGTGTCTGCGTGGGGAGGGGAGAGTATATGGGTGTACGTGTCTGTGGGGAGGAGTGTGTGAGTGACTGTGCATGTTTCTGTGTGAGAGCAGGGAGGAGGGAAGTGGGACTCTGTGTGTGCGCTAGTGGGGAGGGGGGAGTGTGCGTGTTTCTGTGTTTGAGACCAGGGAGGAGGGGGCTGTGTGTGTGTGTGTGTGTGTACACACATGCACACTGGGGGAAAGGGAGGGAGTGTGTGTGTGCGCGCATGCGCTGTACATGCACGTGCTAGGAGCAAGGGAGGGAGGTCTTTGAAGTCACTCCATACTGCTGCAGACATTACTATCACGTGATTCAGGGAAAGCTATGATGACATTGTTGAAGTTCAAATGGCCTTACAGCACATATCAGACCAAAGCTAAGAGACAAGATACTTAAAGAAACCTTTAGAGATAATGACCCAGATTCTTACCTGTTACTCACAAAAAACCTATTGAAATTATTTTGGTTACCCAAATGTAACCATGGGGGACATTTGGTCCAATGTCAAAGTTTTCAGGTCATAGCAGCTCAGGTAAGGTCCCCTAGTGTGCGCGCTATGGGGGGGAGGGAGACTGTGTGTATGTGCTACTATCATTGTACTCTTTCTTGTATAGCACACTGTACTCTTTTTTGCATAGCAAGGATCCCACAATGGAAAAACTGTGGCTTAAATAATACAGATCTTCTATAATTAGTGATAATAACAAAATAAATATTAAAATAAATATTAATTGCATAAAAAGTCATGCTGCAACAACAAACTGGAAAAGACAAGTCAAAGCAGATTAAGTACCGCTTGCATTCTCAGTTTAAATGCTGCTGAAATACCAACAGAGCCCTAACAAAAACCAAGAGTCATCCCCTCCTTTCCCCAGTTTGTGTTGCCCCCAACCTGCAGAGGAAGAGGATTGCAGCTGAAAGACCATGGCAGTTCATACAACGTAAGCTTCTAAGCAAGCTGCCAAGAGAGAATCAGCTTTTGGGGAACTGTACTGCTGAACTTCGGAGGTTACAGCGATGTCTGTTTTGAGGGAGTATTGTGTTTTGAAGGATGTCTGTTTTGAGGGAGCAAAAAGATGCTAAAGAGATTGATGTGATAAACAACAGCTATTCCATCTCAAGTGATGGAATCAGGCTAAAAGTGCCTGACTAAGACCACTTTCA
Source organism: Sphenodon punctatus (assembly GCA_003113815.1). Taxonomy (NCBI): domain Eukaryota; kingdom Metazoa; phylum Chordata; class Lepidosauria; order Sphenodontia; family Sphenodontidae; genus Sphenodon; species Sphenodon punctatus. The sequence goes on from QEPC01006964.1 coordinate 684,799, forward strand.
CACCTTTCCCGCATGCATATTTTGGCTGTGGGAAGGAATGCACAAGTCAGAATCTGCACTGAATTTCCTGCTCTGTATCTCTGCATGTATTTGCCGGCAAAGCCACACAGGGGGTGGGCTTTCAGACTGGCCAAACCCCTTGCATATTCTGGCTTGCGCATTCCCTCCTGCAGTAAAAATATGCATGGGGGGAAGGTGTGAAAGTGGTCTTAGTGTGCATGCATGGAGCATGTGGATCAGTACACAAGAGGAAAGAGTGTAGATCATGTGCATTGCTTTCATGATCTATGATGATGTGAACTGGCCAAACATTTCATTGCCAAAACTCTGGGGAGTGGGATCTCTACTCCCTATTCTTTTTGGAGAGATTCAATCACTGATCTAAGCAAGAGCTACAAATTAAACACTATGTAGGGATGGGAGGCCAGTAATAATGGTTATGCACCTCAGCATTGTACTGCACCAGTGAGAGGAATTTTGACCAGTGTGTTACCCAGGTAAGAGCTTAGTGAGATGCAACCTGCCTCTAGAGCAAGTTGCATTATCCTTTCCTACTCCAACTTAGACCATTCCTGTAGATGAATACGGTTTAGTTAAAGTGACAAGATTAGAGTATTCAGATATACACAAATGCACACTGCTGATGTGGTTTCTTGTACCATGATAATGCAACCTGCTCAATTAACAAATACTACATTTATAGCCATTTATTATTCATTATTTTTATTATTTATTAGCAAGCATTTATATAGCGCCAGCAAGGTACCTGGCGCTTTACAAATTAATTGAATAGACATGGCCCCTGTCCTAGGGCTTGCAATCTGAGAGACGGGGAGGGAGACAAAGGAAGGGGAACAGAAGGAGAGACAAGGAGTGTAACATTCATGAAGATGTTAGGACCCAGGTGCATGTGCTTGGCTTGGTTACATCAAGAATGATGGCTGGTTGGTCCATGTGGTGAGGATATAAAATATGAATATAAAAACAATTAAAACAAAAACTTCATATGGATCATAACAACCCCCACAACCCTCCCATTACCCACCTCCCCCATCCAAAGGTAAAACATAATCCTTCAGTGGGATAGTACACAAGAGAGGCTTACCTGGGTGAGTCCCAATACAACAAATGGGGCTTACATCCATGCCAATTTCCAGCACATGCAATGAACACACATGCAAACCTCCAAGTGTTACACACACACAAAAACACAACCCGGAACTGCACGCGGACAAACATTACACAGACATAACACCTCTCACCAGTACACACGTACACAATTACTTTCCAGCACAACACACACACTCACAGACTGTTTTACCAGAACACACCACCCATGGACACATCAAAAACCATAAAGATTACCTACAAAAAATGTATCGGTTTAAAAACCATAGTTAAGGCGGGTCCACACTCGTGAACCATACAGATTTCCAGCAAAAAACCAATCGGCTTACAACACAAACTTAAAGCATCATCACACTGGGTGTTTTTACACACACATTTCTCCTGCATGTTTGCTGTTACATCCCAAACTTTCTGTGTGTCTAAATCACTCACCCAGATCCTAAACCTCTGTCTCTTTGAACTTCTGCATAGAACTTCTCCCAGAACTTTTGTGTGTAAAAAGTTCTCCTGGTAAACTGCTTTGCTCCAGGCAGCTGTGGTCACTTGGTTTCCATGGAAGCCTGTCACATCTACAGCTGCAGCTACTTTAGGCTGTCTCAGGTCAGTGTGTGTGTGTGAAGAATGCATCCAGAACTTACTTGTGGACTTGTAAACCCAGAAGATTGAAAGACCAGCACTTTAAGGTGTGTGTAAAAATGCCCAGTGTTCTAGCAAACAACCAAAACCCAGAATATTCCTAGTTAAGGCCAAACACCCACCTGTTACAAACTCAGGCCATTGTTCCCATACTACTTAAGGGTTTAAAAAACTGACTACCCAAGTTGGAGACAGGAAGGAATTTTTGTCTGTTACACCTATTTTAACAAAGAACAATTAACTAATTAGAAAACACATTTAACTGAAAAACAAAAACAAAACCCAAACACCCACTGTAACGTCTGTGGCAGATTTTTATTTGGTAGAAATTGAAAGCAAGAAAGGGCAAAGCTGTAGGTTCTAGCGCTAAACTTGACACTGACTAGTGCACACACACTCTGGTCCATTTAAGGCAGGCCCCTTCTTCCCCTGGCCACCTAGACCCAATCTTCGTCCCCATGCTCCCTTCCTCGTCCTGAACCTGATATTGACCCCCCATCCACCCAGTCCCAATCTAGGATCTGCCCTCTACTCCTCGTTCTGTCCTCTGCTTTCTGTCTTCCCAACCCACCTGGACACATGAGGACCCTGGCACTTTCAAAATGATGGTTCCAGATCAGGCGGGTGGAGGAAGGGCCCTGCTCCCTTCCCTGCCCGATCTGGAGTCGTCAAGTGTAAGCTGAGGGGCTGTCATAGTTGCCGGTCATGATGGCTCCAGAGGGGATTAGCTTTCCAGAGGATGAGTTACAGGCTAGGACCTACTGGGCTGTAGTTCTTAAAATGACATGAAGATGTGCACATCATTGCATCATCAAGATGACATGAAGTGGTGTTAGGGTTGCTACCAGTGCACATTTTAAAGGAACACTTATGAAAAATACATGTTGCCGCCCCTGCATTGGTGCCTAAGGGACCAATGCAGGGCCTGAAACATGTATTTTTCATAAGTATTGCTTTAAAATTTGCAGAGGTGGCACTGGCAACCCTAAGTGGTTTACATCAGTGTTGAGCTTAGCCTGCAGCTTTCTCCTTGCTCACTTTCTGTTTCTGATTTATGATCTGCCACAGATGTTAAGGCAGGTGGGGTTTTTTTTGGTGGGGGGGGGTTCAATGAAATGTGTTTTCTAATTAGTTAATTGTTAAGGTATCTGTTTGGCCTTAACTAGGAATATTCTGGGTTTTTGTTGTTTGCTAGAGTGTGATCTCGCCTTAAGTTTGTTTTGTAAGTCGATTGTTTTTTTGCTGGAAATCTGTATGGTTCACGAGTGATACACCATAACTATGTTTTTTAAACCAATAGTTTTTTTGCAGGTAATAATAACTAATATTAATAAAACAATAATGAAAACGAATGGAATTTTAATAACTAAAAATAAAATAAAAACTAATACTAAAAAAAGTTTATGTACACCCCTAGTGGTGGTTGGTTAGTGGCTACTTTGCCAACTTGCCTAGAGGAGGTGTTGTAGGGGGTGTCAGTTGTCTGCAGAGAGAAGCAAGATTCTAGCAAGGAGGAAGGGTGAGGGTTTGGTGAAACTGAAAGTTGGGCTGCACTGTAGAGAACTGCTGGTTCAGAAATCCCAGCCTTTTACAAGGTTTTCAGCATGTTGGGGATTAAAGTTAGGATTGTAAAATTTGTGGTGCAGGATCACTGGAGTAAGCGGAATCAGTTGGATAACAGCTGAGATATTGCAGTTTGAAAACGGCACTTTGAAAGCCTGTTTTTTCAAAAGTTAGACCATCTCGATCTCGGCAGGGTAAAGGGCTTTTGTGTTGGTTGGGAGGAGGTGTAAGTCTTTTAGAAAATTCAAGGAGGCTTCCAGGGGGTGCCTCCTGGTTTCCTTTTTGTAAATCCAGTTAGTATTTTTTAAGTTATGACATTTTGAAAATTCAATGTTAGCCTATGGAGACCACCCTGAGTGTGGAGTGCTTCCGAACATTCTATGCGTAATGCAGAGACTATTTAACAGTAAACAGTCTTGAATAGTGGGGACTACAACTCCCAGCAGGCACTGGTTGCCAGAGCCTATCGGTGCTGGGGAAAGAGAGGGAGCTTCACCTTCCAGGGGGCAGGGTGAGTGACCAGCCATGTTTAGAGCTGCTTTAGTGGGCAAGGCCTGTGGAAGGGAGAGAGCTGACGGGCATTCTGATCTGATCCCACACAGCAGGTGCCTCGGCTTGGGGGCCAGGGACGCCGAGATGACTAAACAGAGCTAACTAGTTCCACAGTGATGTTTGGGGTGACTGATCTTGCCCCCTAAACCCACCCAGAACCACAGAGCACGTGGATTTCAGTGACAGCCCTTCCCTCTCCAAAAACGTGGGGTGTCTGGGCTGCAGTTCTAATGGGGCGCCCCATTGGAGGAGCATGACTGAGATTTCCTGGGATGGTCCAAGATTCAGGAAGAGGGCAGAGGTTTATCCCACAGAGAGGAACAGGAGGCTACAGGTGGGATGGAATTGATCTTCTTTCAGCACTTCTCCTTCTGACTTTCCCAACCCCACTAAGGAATGAGGGGTAGGCAGGTACTCTGGGCTGATACAGTGGGCATTCTGCAGGAGGGGGGCAGGGAGATGGTGGGGTCCTGTGCAGAGCAGCCCTGTGAGGGTAGAGTGGCAAGTGTAGTCCTCTTGGGAGGACTCTTAAGAGTGAGCCTCAGCCCAGGGTGGAAAATCCTATGGGGGAGCAGGGAGGGAGAGAGCATAGGGAGGGAGGGAAATCCTATGTGGGAGCAGGGAGGGAGGGGGGGCATTAAGGAGAGAGCGTAGGGGCAGAGCCTCTGTAAATAGCTTCCAAAGTGGAAGCCATGCATAGGGGGAGCACTTTACAGGGAGCATTTTTATTGGGGATACAGAATATGGAACCCGGTACAGTGGGAGGGGCAGCGTTGTGCAAGAAAGGGAGCCCTTTCCAATGGAGAGTAAAGTGGGGGGAGTCTTGTAGAGAGAGAGAGCTGCAGAATAATGGCCATAATTGTGCCGGGAGAGAGCCCTGGATAGAGGAGAACTGAGTGAGGGAGCTTTGTACAGGGGGAGAGCTGCAGGATGGGCAGCATTATGTAAGGTGGAGAGTCCTTGCTTGCTATTTGAAGGAAGTAACAACCTTCTAAACCTAAGGGAGCAGCTCTTCCACCTTGGCCTCCCCTAAGCCCTGCTCCCATAGTGATTATGCTGCTCAGTATTCTACTGCACCAGCAGAACAAATTTTCTCCATTGCATTGTATTTAACAAAAAATCTGGATATTCCATAATAAAAAAACCTCCAGTTTACAAGAAGAGTTAAGGCTCTTGCAAATTCAATCATGCACTAAAAAGCATGGAAATTGCAAGTTAAGGCTCCTGCCTTAACTTCCGTGCCACGTTAGCAGTAAAGACATTGTACAGTCTCGCATATTGTGCTCACTTACAACTTAGACTCCATGCACCCACGCTTTGCCATCATCTTTCAGCTCCAATCATTTTCCTCTTTGCAGGTTGGGGGCAACACTGAAGCTGGGGACAGGAGAGCGTGAGCTGACTCCTCACCCCCTCCTTTCCCTCTATCCTTTCATTTCAGTTGGGGAGATGGGACAGCTGACTAATGTCTCACAACCATCCCTCTTACCCACTAGTCTCCACTGCCCTCGTAGAGCACAGTGAAGATGGGTAGAGTAGTATACAAATGTTTAATTAAAGCTAAGTTGGGTATGCATTGAAATTAATAAAATGCAATGGCCATTGGAAGGAACTGAGGCAACAGCATTGCCAGTTTCTAAATAAATACTATTGTCATTCCATCATCCAAATAAGTGATTGTGAAATTATACAACACGGTTGCATCCTTGGGAGTACATAGGGAAGACAAGAGGGTATGATATGATGAGGAAGGCACCAGATGCAGTAAGTGGAATGGTTGGAATGACAGGGAAAAATACAAAGAGTGTGCAGGATTAAGTAAGTGGGTGGAATGACAGGAGGAATTAGAAATAGTTACAATAATAATGTTCTGAGTGAAATAACTGATTTGGAAGACTGATGGGATATCTGAGGAAGCAGTGCTGTCGTTTTCCCCACCTACCATAGCTGACTCTCTATCCTTTGACTCCCAATAGCCTCCCTCCCGTTTATTAAATTTCCTCTCCTGTGGTTTCGTTGTTTTTTTTTTGTCATCCTCCACAAACACACTTCTGTTTCATATGACACATACATACAAACATTGTATTTCTCAGGACTTCTGTGTTTTCTTTGGGGGGAGTGGGAGTTACAGGATTAGACCCAGGCGAGTTGGAGCCAGGACTCCTGGGTTGTCTGTTACAAGGTTGAGAGCAGAGGAGAGGAGAAGAGGCTCGGAACGAGGACTGAGTTGCCTGCGAAGGGAGTGCAGCCTACTGGATTAGATGGGGTGGACAGGCTGCAAGTCAGGCATCCTGAGTTCTCTGTTTCAGGGCTGGAACCAAATAGATTAGAGGGGGAAAGGAGTGAGAGCCAGAACTCCTACGTTCTCTCTTTCTTAAAGAGGAATGGAGGGGGTGAGGGTCCAGCTCATGCCCTCCTGTCCCCAGCTTCAGTGTTGCCGCCAACCTGCAAAGAGGAAGAGGATTAGGGCTGAAAGATGATGGCAAAGCGTGGGTGCATGGAGCCTAAGTTGTAAGTGAGCACAAAATGTGAAACTGTACAATGTTCTTTACTGCTATTGTGGCACGGAAGTTAAGGCAGGAGCCTTAACTTGCAATTTCCATGCTTTTTAGTGCATGATTGAATTTGAAAGAGCCTTAACTTAGTATTTTATATTTCTGTAAGCCACGCTGAGCAGTTGAGGAAAGGGCAGGATAAAAATGTGAATAAGTTAAACAAATCCAGCCGAGGAGCTCTACCTGGCTTCTGCATGGATGCTGGCTGTGTTGTGGCCACTTCTTTGGAGCTCAGATGGATGGTTGGATGCTTCTGGGCTGGAATTCCAGGAGTCAGTCAGTCAATGCAGCTATGGATAGGCTGTTCCAGGCAGCAGCTATCTGAAGGTGGATTTTCATGGTCTGAGGTCCCTGGGTCCTCTTAGCCAGCCTGGCCTACCTCTGGTGTCAGCTGGGTGTCTGCACCAAGACGCAACACACTGTATTTTAGATATCACTGACAACTCATGAGTGAATGGTCAGGTATGGTGTAAGTACTGCTCCCCAAGTGTAGCTGCTGATGCATAGTGGTGTCACTATGCTCTACCTCTGTGTGGTACTAGGGGTAATGGGATGGAGGGAAGGAGGAAAAGGGATACACCCGCACACACACTAGGTCCTTGCCTGTAAACAAACCCTCAGGATTGTAATTGGCTTCTGGGATTAAGAACCCCCAGCCTAGATCATCACAGGGTGGCGGAGAGTAGCACAAGGCCTCAAGGTTGCTGAGGTTACACACACACACACCGGGGTTAAGATGGGGAACGGGGAGGTGCAAACTGGTGAATGGGAGAGGAGTGCAAATCCCTGGGGCCAGGCAGTAGGATAAGGCAAGCACACAGGGAGGGACCATGTCATGTGAAAAGGGGGACACACGATAAGGAATCCCACACCCACACTAACAACAATCCAGGAAGTACTCATCCCAGTCGCGCTTACAACAAACTCGCACCCCCAGCAGCTATCTCAGTCACAACAGTACAAGTACACCAAACAACAAGGAGGGGGCCAGTCTCACAGGCGCTGATCACCAGCAAGGGTGGGGAGGCAGGGACTTGCCTTTATTACCTGCTGCTTGTAAAGCACGCAGGCGCTCTGAACACCGCGGCTGTGAGGCAGGGGGCGTGGCCTCTGCAGGCGGTGGCAGTGCATCCCTGACCACGCCTCCCGTCTCTGTTGTTTGACATGGTGGGGCTTCTGAACTGTCAGCAATCCTCCCCACCACTTCCTGGTTTTCTACCGGCGGCAGCAGCAGCTGCGCTGCAGATCTGGGATGCGGCGCGGCCACAGCTTGCTCATCCCTGCCACCGGCCTGGGAACTCTCCCAGGTGCGTGAAACCCCCTGGGCTCCCCTATATCCCTGTGCCCCATACCCCCCCATCCCTGTGCCCCATACCTCTGTACAGGGGTCTGATAGTCTAACACAGGAGCTACTGCATCCATCATGGTCCCACTGTGTGAGCATGGCAGTTGCACATGTAGCTGTTGCAAGGCCTGAATAAGACCTTGCAACAGCTGCATGCAATTTTCCCAGGAGCGCTGCTGCTTCTACTGTTGTCTTAGGCTCCCCAGAACTTGGGGCAGCAAGAGAAATGGTGGCAGCGAACAACCTCCAGACCAGCTTCATCTGGACCTGCCTCCCCACTACTGCTCTATGGTTTTATTTCCCCACCTCTACTTGCAGTTCAAATCCTTGGTTCGGTTATAAGTGAAAATGTGTTCGCTTAATCTGTCAAAAAAAGCAATGCAAGGTTGTGGAGAGACTGGGCTCAGTCACAATTATGGGCCCTTTACCATTAACTAATAAAAGGCATTCAAGGAAGGAAGAGACTACTATTAGGATTTAAGGCTGCACATGAAATTTCATACACACATAAACATGGATTATCACAGATAAGAAGATCACTCAAATCCACCACAGTTTTGATGCAACATTTTTTGCAGTAGGTGAGCCAGAGGCAGTAGAAGCCCCTTTTTGTCCTGTTTTGTGGGACGAATTTCAGGATGCGTGTCCCTCAGATGCGGGGCATGCTCTTGGGACTGTCCAAGTCACTTATTGTGAATTATATCCATGCCCGTCCTGACTGGTTAAGGCTAGCCGGGAGACACTAGGGCCGTTGTTGGCCGGAATAGTTAACGCCTCCCTTGAGGAAGGCAGGGTGCCGGACTGTCTCAAGGAAGCTGTGGTGTGACCCCTGCTCAAGAAACCATCATTGGACATTGGCGTCCTGGCTAGCTATCAGCCGGTCTCTAACCTTTCCTTTTTAGGGAAGATTATTGAACGGATGGTGGCTCGACAGCTTCAGGGGTATAAGGACCGGATCAATATTCTTGATCCCTCGCAGCCTGGTTTTCATCCAGGTTATGGCACGGAGACTGTGTTTGTGGCCTTGGTCAATGACCTCTCCCGTGAATTGGACCAGGGTCATTCGACCCTGTTGATTCTGTTAGATCTCTTGGCTGCATTTGATACCGTTGATCATGAACTGTTGGTGACTCGGCTGCGGGACCGGGCAGGGATTAGCGGGACTGTTCTTGAATGGTTTCGCTCTTTCCTGGCTGGGAGAACCCAACATGTGGTGCTGGCTGATTTTTTTTATCTTCTACCCGGGGCCTCACTTGTGGGGTTCCACAGGGTTCCATTTTATCTCCTCTCTTGTTCAATGTGTATATGCAACCTTTGGGGGAGGTTGTCAGGGAATTTGGTGTAAGGTGTCATCAATATGCTGATGACATCCAGCTATATCTCTCATTTTCATCTGACCCAGGTCCGGCAGTCTCGGTACTTACTCAGTGTCTGTCAGTTGTGGGGGATTGGATGAGGGCAAGCCGCCTGAAGTTAAATCCTGACATGTCCTCCCCTGGTACCTCGTGTCTATAGTCTGGGGGTACTCCTGGATCTGCAGCTCCACCTGGATGTCCAGGTGGCGACTGTGACGAAGGGGGCATTCTGCCAGTTACATCTGGTATGTCAGCTTAGGCTGTATGTCTTGGACTCAAATCTGGCCACAATCGTCCATGCTTTTATTACCTGAAGACTGGACTACTGTAACGCACTCTACGTGGGGCTACCCTTGGTACTGGTTCGGAGACTGCAGCTGGTGCAGAATGCGGTGGCCTGTCTCCTGAAGGGGACGGGCCGACACAACCACATTACACTGGTGCTTCGCTCTCTGCACTGGCTGCCAATAGTCTTCCGGGCTTAATTCAAGGTGTTGGTGTTGACCTTTAAAGCCCTAAATGGCCTGGACTCCACCTACCTGCAGACCCGCCTCACCCTCCGGATTCTGGATCGGTCCCTGCGGTTGGCCGGGGGCGCCCTCCTCGAGGTCCCCCGGGTTTCCCAGGTGTCGACCATGAGGAGGGCATTTTCTGTGACTGCACCACAGCTGTGGAACTCCCTCCCATTGGACGTCCGCTTGACCACCGACCTCCCCTCTTTCCATAGACTGTGTAAGACCTGGCTGTTCCACTGGGCCTTTACCGAGGGAGATGGGGTGGGTGGGT
>QEPC01006964.1:760399-786205 GCA_003113815.1 Sphenodon punctatus
GGGGAGGGGGAGGGAATTAATTTATTTCATTGATTTCAATGGGGACACAGCGCCCCATTGAAATCAATGAAATAAATCCGGTACCGGTATACCGGATTTAATCCGGGAATCCAGTTTTCGGGGAACCGGGAACCGGTAAATCCGGTAACCGGTAATGGGCCCGGGGTCCCACCTCTAGTTATTTCACTCAGAACCTTATTATTGTAACTATTTCTAATTCCTCCTGTCATTCCACCCACTTATTTGATCCTGCTGCTCACACTTTGTATTTTTCCGTCATTCATTCCAACCATTCCACTTACTGCATCTGTGACTTCCTTATCATTTTACACCCTCTTACCTTCCCCATGTACTCCCAAAGATGCAGCTGTGTTGTATAATTTCACAGTCACTTAATTGGATGTTGGAGTGATAATAGTACTTATTTAGAAATTGGCATTGCTGTTGCCTCCATTCCTTTCAATGGCCATTCAATTTTATTAATTTCAATGCATACCCAACTTACCCAGTGTAATAATGGCCTGTGAGAATCCACTCAAAGAAGACCAGAAGATTGCTGCCTTGTAAAGAAGGTTCTTCTGTCCCCAGCTTCAGTGTTGCCCCCAATCTAAACTGAAGGGAGCTGCTCTTCCACCTTGGCCTCCCCTAAGCCCTGCTCCCATACTGGTTAAGCTGCTCAGCATTCTACTGCGTCAGCAGAACAATTTTTTCCCATCGCACTATTTAACAAAAAACTTGGCTATTCCATCATTAAAAAAAACCCTCTGGTTTACAGGATGAGTTAAGGCTCTTGCAAATTCAACCATGCACTAAAAAGCATGGAAATTGTAACTTAAAGCTCCCGCCTTACTTTCCTACCATATTAGCAGTAAAGCCATTATACAGTCTCACATATTGTGCTCACTTACAACTTAGGTTCCATGCACGCACACTTTGTCTTCATCTTTCAGCCCCAATCCTCTTCCTCTTTTCAGGTTGGGGGCAACACCAAAACTGGGGACAGGAGAGCGTGAACTGACCCCTCACCCCCTCCTTTCCCTCTACTATCCTTTCATTTCAGTTGGGGAGAATGGGACAGCTGACTAATGGCTCACAACCGCCCCTCTTACCCACTAGTCCCCTCTGTAGCCAGCTTCACTGTGATCTGGGAGGACAGTCAGGCCTGGACATACTGACTCAGACCAATGGTCCATTGAGCCCAGCATCCTCTCTCCGACAGCAGCCAATCTCAGTCACCTGGAGGTCTATTGATCTTGATAGGGCAACCCATTCCCTGTTTGCTGTTCACTCCCAGCTCCCGACATTCCCCAAACCTACCTGGCTAATAATAGCTGCTAATGGACCTATCCCCCAGAAACTCGTCCAACCCTGTCTTAAACCCAGCTATACTACTGGCCTTGACCGCATCGTTTGGCAACGAATTCCACAACAACCTTTAATCGTGCGTTGAGTGAAAACCATTGTGAAAACTGACCACTTAGTCCTACTCTTTGCTTCCAATCTAACCTAATCTAATCTAATCTCAGCTCCTTAAACCAGTTGTTTGTTTTCAGTCCACAATATGACACTGCCTCCTATTCCATGATTCTTAAAATTTCTTCAAGTCTCTCTTATGAGGGACCTTTTCAATCGATCAATCAAATTCAATTCAATGTATTAATTAAGCGTGACCTTGGTCATTGCTTAGCTATACAGCCCACTAAGATCAATCAAATGCTTTCTGAAAATTCAGATGAGACACCATATCAATCTGATATATCACCCAGCTCCCCCTTATCCAAATTGTGTGTTACTGTCCCAGCGTTATTTCAGAGGTCAAGGGTTAAGAGGTACATTGGGGGATAGAGGTAGTTTGGGGTGGGGGTGGGGAGAACTTACTTTCACAAATGAAAGTTGTGGGCTGCTCCTCTTTGGCACTTTTGTGGAAGGGGGGGGGCGGTCTGGTTCCACAATATGCCAGCTGCTCATGGCAGCAGAATCCTAGCTCAAAGTGTTGTCCCACTTCAGCTGCAACAACTCTCCACTATTATTTCTGCACAACTTGATCATGTGCCAAATTCTGCAAAAATGATTGCTATTGAAGCAGCCTATGGACATGAACACACAGCACATGGGATCCTCTTTGTTTGTAGAAATGTAGTGAGACTAGTCTTGACAAGTACTTTACTTACTTATACTGTTTCTCTATTTTTCTGGTTCTTTACATTCTTGCGGAAGTGTCCTGAATGACCTAAAAGATTGTATACTATACTAAAAGAGCATCTGAACTACCTTGTCTTCATCTCTTACATTTGGGACCAATATACACTCTCTCTATGATTGCTCATGCAAAGAGAAAATCTTATATTTTAAGAAAATCTAAAATGGTCGCTGTGGCATTGGTAATAGGAAGTAGCCCTTGGGAAGTCTGACATGAAATCACTGATCTTCACATCAAAGTTGAAGAAAGGATTTGATGCTTCCTCTTTCTAAAATGAAAGCTTTTGCAGTTCTGCGTCTGACACAGCATGCTACGTGGAATTTCCCTTGCTTTTTCAAAAAAATGAATATACTGTAGCTGTCTCAGGAAGTAGAAGTTCAAAGTATCAGAGAGCACAGGTGACTGCTCTGTCTCTTGAATCATATCCTTTTTCGTTAGCAAGTTTTACTTCTTTACTAGACAGAACCTTGTAAAATGTACTTGAAAAAGCAGGGCAGCTTACACCAGGGGTAGGGAACCTTTTCTGTCCCAGGAGCCACACTGAATATTAGTACGAGTTCTGAGGGCCACATAGAGGCTGGGGACTGGAATGCTTAATGGGTGTATTCAAGAAAAGGACAACCAGGATCATGGATCTGTGCCCTACCCTTGTGTGCATGCCCTATTCCTCTCTGGTCCATTATCCTGAGCTTTGTTTTTCAGTACTTGGGGGTAGAGACTGGACCCAGGGGCCAAATCCAGGCACTGGAAAGGGGCCATAAAAGAACTTGCCAAGGGCTGCATTTGGCCCCCAGGCCTGAGGTTCCCCACCCCTGGCTTACACTATTAAAATCTCTTTTAAACAAACCCATCCTCATCCCTAAGTCCACCCAGCCCAACCCCTATCCCCTCCTTCCAAATGCTTTACAAAATAGAAGATTTTTACACTGCCTCCAGAAAAGTGTTTATCATCTCTGTAGCCCCTTGTGGTATGAACAAGGTTGGCAGGTGGTACCTGCAAGAAGGTGCTCCAAGCCAACGGCAAGGGTTGCAATAGAGCATGGTAGGAAAGGCAGTCTTTCAGATAGGTGGAGCCCAGGCCATTTAGGGTCTTAAAAAGGTCAAAACCAGCAGCTTGAAGTGTGTCCAGAAAGCTATAGGGAGCCAGTGCATGTAAACCACAAGTGTAATCTGCTCAGGGCAACCTGTCCCTGGAAAGAGCTGGGTTGCTGCTTTCTGCAGCAGCTGCAACTTCCGGTCACCTAGGGCAGCCTGACATAGAGCACATTGCAGTAATCTAGCCTTGAGTTAATGAAGGCATAGGTCACGGGGGCCAGATTTGAATTAGAAAGAAAGGGTTGTGAACTCCTCACCAGACGGAGTTGATGAAAAATGTTCCCGGCCACCAATCCAGGTGCAGCAAGGGCTCTAGGAGCACTCCAAGGCTGCAACCTGAGTAACCCAAGGGGGCTGGACCCCAGCAAGGAGAGAAGTCCCAATTCGCTCCAAGTCTCCAGTTTTCTCATGTGATGATTGCCATCAACTTAACTGGAATCTTGAGCCTTTTTAAAATAAAAATAATAAATTAAATTCAGCCCTGTGAGAATCTCTGGCTAAGTGTTGATAAATTGCCAAAACCTCAGCTAAGTAGCAACCCACTTCAAGTGTCTAAGCAAGCAATCAAAGCTGTTCTGCCTCTGCTCACCAGTAGCGTTGCCCAATTCCAATAAGTGAGAATGGAATAAAGTTGTGCTGGTTCTCATTCCTGCTAAACAGAGCAGTTCAAAAAGATGCTTGGGAAGACTGGGTTTGTTCTCTCAACAGCACTTTCTTAGAAGCAAGTATTTTCTAACAACTTACTTCAGAGCTCCTCTGGTCAGTCAGGTTTGCAGCCTTGAACTGCTCCTGGACCCCCTGTAGTGCCTGGATTGTCAGGTTGCGGCAGTGGCCAGAAGCGCCTTTCATCAACTCCACTTGGTAAGCAGAGTGCAGTCTTTTCATTCAGATTCAGTTCTGGCCACTATTGGATATCGGGAGTGAATATATTGTGCGTTGACAGAGTGCAATCAATCAGGGGAGTGACTTTCTTATATTGTAAGCCCCCTGGAGCAGCGACCCTGTCTATTTTCAACAGTTTTAGTGATAAAGTAGCAGGTACATTGTTAGCCCCATCTAAAAGCAAGGTAGGAAAATGGAATGGTGGGTTGATATTGGTTTATATATTACTATATAAAAGCAAACAGGGGAAAGTAGCAGTAGCATTATCCCTTTCTGGGAAAGCAAGGTAGTGCAAGGTCCAAGCACACACAGGAAGTCAGTGGCAGAGCCAGGAAGGGGATCCAGAGATTTGTCTCACAGTCCAATGCTAGGTTCACTAGAAAAGACTTCCTCCCCCGACTAGAAACAAAACACAGGTTCCTGCCCAGTGGGCTTACAATCTAAGTAGGACACGGGCGAGGTACCACAGGGGGAAGACAGATGCTGGGGGACAGATGTTGTAAAATTCCATATTCATTTCAAAATTCTTGTTGGCCCCACGTACCAGCGGCGTGGCCTCACCTACAGCTAGGTACATTCCTGTGCTCCCCTTATGTTCCTCTTCTCTTGCTACTGCCCCATGACTTGATTATTCCCCTGCTTCACTTCCCTCTATCCCACTCTTTCTGCATACTGTTACACACGCCCTTCCCTATCACCACAGTTCTCCAAGGCTACACAGTTTTGAAAAATAAGAAGTTTCTAATCACTTGTTTTTCCATAGTTACCAAAACAATCTTTGTAAGCATAGAGGACTATACAATACAGCGGTGTGCTGCATATTCATGATTGAGACTTATTTCAGAGGGACACTTTTAGCAAGGAGGGAGAGGGGCTAAGTACAGGACATTTTATGAACAACCTTCTCTTCACAACCTTGCTCCCCCCCTATCTCTCTGCACTTATCGCCCTCCATACTCCAGCCCGTGCACTTCGCTCCTCCTCTGTCCCTTCTCTCACCCTTCCACGCCTTCCCTGCTCCCCTAAGCGCCTTCGTCCCTTCTCACTTGCTGCCCCCCATGCCTGGAACTCCCTCCCTGTCCACATCCGCCTTGCCCCCTCCCTTCATACCTTCAAATCTCTCCTTAAAACTCACCTCTTTCGCTCTGCTCTGTCTGACTCTTTATCCTGCTGAGCCACTATTCCTATACCTACGATCGGTTTACCCTTATCCTTGCAACATGGACCTGCCTGCTGTCATTCTCATCGTAACCAAGCCAAGTACGTGCACTTGAGACCTCGCATCTTCATGAATGTTAGACCCCTTGTCTCTCCCTCTGTTCCCCTTCCTAGGTCTCTCCCCCAGCTCCTGTCTCTCAGATTGTAAGCCCTAGGGGCAGGGACCGTGTCTATTTTATTACTTTGTAGAGTGCCAGGTACACTGCTGGCGCTATATAAATGTTTGTTAATAATAATAATAATAATAATAATAATAACCCTTGTCCCCAAGAGGATGTAAAAATTGAAGCTTTGGGGGACAGAGTAGGATACACTCTTCCTGCAGCAGCCACAAAGCTCAGAAAAATGAAAGCAGAAACCAACCACAATGGGAGGACAGAACCCCACATTCCTTTTGAGCCTGGATTTTAAAATACTGAAAGATGCAGCCAGTGTACATGGAACAGTAGTCCTATTTTAGCTCTAATATGCAAAGGGTAGAGCAGTACTGGCTGAACAAAAGACAAAACCCACTGAGTACAAGTCAGCCCAGACATTTTGCATTGATTCTTTTCTCGCTGGTATAAATCACCCACACAGTAAAGCCACTGCATTTTATTTAAAAAAATAAGTTTTAGGCAATTATAAAATATCTGTATATCATGACATTTACAAGAATATACAATCACTTTCTGGCTCAGAAGAACAAAATTAAATATTATTTCGGTCCTAAGTGTTTCCAGTGCAAAAAGTCATTCCAAGTCAGTAACTAACCCATTCACCCCGTTTTCAGTAACCTATTGAAATAAGGGTTTGTCGGATGGAGTGACATCTAATCTTCTCATTATTCTATAGTACTTAGCTGTCTGCCATTAAAATCAACAGCAAAACTTTCATTGGCTTTAATGGTGGAGGATAAGCTCCCACCCAACTCCAAGACTAATAGGCCTCTGTTAGGAAAAACAGACCGGGATTACTCCAGAAGTTTCTCATGTTGGCACTTGCAAGCACACTGTCACAGTACAAAATGGAGACAAAGTAGTTCTGATGATCTTTTATATGACAAACTTCTGTTAGTGAGAATATGCAAACAGGCATGCCACAAGTCCGAACCCGAGGCCAAAAGCTGGCATTCTCTCACCAATAGAAGTTGGTCCTAGAAAAGAGATCAGAACTCCTTTGTTTCCATCTCGTACATTTGGGAGGGGACCAACACAGCACCTACCCTCTCCCTCTGGATAGTCATAGTCCAAGGAATTAATGACAGACTTGCATGTTTGCAAATCAAACTGCACGTTCAGCCCTGTCTCTTATACACATCTAGATGTGTATAAGAGACAGACTTAGCTGTCTGCCATTAAAATCAACAGCAAAACTTTCATTGGCTTTAATGGTGGAGGATAAGCTCCCACCCAACTCTAAGACTAATAGGCCTCTGTTAGGTAAAACAGACCGGGATTACTCCAGAAGTTTCTCATGTCGGCACTTGCAAGCACACTGTCACAGTACAAAATGGAGACAAAGTAGTTCTGATGATCTTTTATAGGACAAACTTCTGTTAGTGAGAATATGCAAACAGGCATGCCACAAGTCCGAACCCGAGGCCAAGAGCTGGCACTCTCTCACCAATAGAAGTTGGTCCTAGAAAAGAGATCAGAACTCCTTTGTTTCCATCTCGTACATTTGGGAGGGGACCAACACAGCACCTACCCTCTCCCTCTGGATAGTCATAGTCCAAGGAATTAATGACAGACTTGCATGTTTGCAAATCAAACTGCACGTTCAGCCTAGCTGCCATTTTCATGTAAGCCAGCAATTTTGATTTGTAGCAGGTCTTGCATTTGACAGGAGACAGATGTGTGGGTGTTCCTTCTTTGCAAAGTCTGCTTTTTTCCTTTGGCTCTTTTGTTTTCCAAAAAGTGGTAGAGCAAAAATCAGGAGGAGACATTTCTTGTCCTTTTAGCTACAATTCCACCACAATTGATAATGTATGTTTGTTCTCCTCTCACTTCCATTCAATGACCTCTTAACTTTCTTTTACCAGACTATCCCAAAACAGAGATTCAATACTGAAAGCGATATACTTATCCAGTGGATACTTAGATAAGCCAAATATCCAAGATGGAGGATATAAAAAAGTACCCAATGTGATCATTGGTTTTGTAGTTATGCATCTCAAAGTGCTCTTCTCCCATGGTTCGGTAGTGATTGATTGGATTTTGTTTGCGTTATATAAAGGTCATTGACAGCATTCAGCAACATGTCTGAGAAATTCTTCGCTGTGTTCATCGCTGAAAAACCTCATGCAGTGAGGGCATTGGAGCTCACCCTGCCCTCTCCTGTCAGATCCAGAATTCTCACTGTCTGCTGCTGCAGCAACTTGTTCAGACTGGGAAGCCCCTCTCCTCACACCTGCCTGGTCTGGGCTGCTTCCCTGTAAGTGTTCAACATTTGTCCGTACATACATGTGTTGCTGGTTGCTAACATGAACTCTAAAATTACTAGCTGTGTCTCTTGGCTCCTATAAGAGGACAAAAAAACATGAAAAAGTCAGTGTCAGAAAACCAGTATTGAACACCAAAGATTTAATCTTGCAAAAAACTATTTTGCATTTAGATCTCTCTGGATCTAAAACTCCCAACACACACCATCATCATCGTTATTGGGGAAGCTAAATAATAGTTCTGAATCCCATTTATAGAAGTATTTTTAAAATTCCCTTCTTATAAATACCCTTCAGGGTGAAAGAACTATTTAAAAATCAAACCGTTATGAAAGGCCTATATAAAGTGGAAGCTATTGCTTGTTTGTGGTGAACTGGCACATTATTTAAGCCAGGGAGAGGAAGCCCCATGTCCAGCACAGAAGGAAGGAAGACAGGCATGAACAAGATAAAGGCAGTTTTCACACCTCGGCGGTCCGTGGGGGATGGGCGGAGGCAGTGGCAGCAGGTGGCCTGTCCCACAGACACACACCCCCGCCTCCACCCACGGAGCATCCACCATTGGCGCCCGTTGCTCCGTGCATGGGGGATTGGTGGAGGTGGGTGGGCATCCGTGGGACAGGCTGCCCATGTGGGCGAGGGTGGGGGGTGGGACATCCGTTTGAAAAGGGGCCAAAGGCCTATGACTGAAACCAAGCCTGATGAAACCCAGATGGTCCCATTAATATTATATGTTTTAATTTATTATTGTATTCTGTATTTTTGTTTTATCGATTGTGAGTCGCCTCAAGCTGCTGTGAGCAGAGAGGTGGGGTATAAAGATTTGATAAATAAATTAATGAATTAAAGGGCTTGGTGCATTGTCCCACTAAACTCCTCAAGCCAGGTTAGGTAGAAGTATTGTCACATCAAAGTACTCCATAAGGGACAGAGCCACCCCAGTCACATCAGGTCCAGGTTTGCTAAGATCCAGGCAGGCTCAGGCCAGAACCACTCACTCAAGAAGTCCTCCAGATCAAAAGTACTTAAGGTAGCAGTGACCAGACTTGCCTGGGCAGGGCGTGACCCTGCCAGGCACCAGACACAGATGATCAATTGCATAATTTGGATACCTCCAGCTTTAAACAGACTTAAGGAGACTTGATCTAGTTCTCTATTAATCTGCCATTCTTGGAACGGACACCTGTTTGGGGCTACTTTCCTTATGAGCACACCTCTGATTTGCAATTGAAGTTTCACTTTCTAATGAAAAGTCATTTTGCCTTTCTAGACGTCTTTACCTGTCTACTGTTCAGCTGGTGCTGTAGACAAGCAATTTCAGCCTCAAGTTCTTGTATTTTACTCTGCGCACGTTCCCGATCCTCCCTTTCTGACATGAAATCATCCTTATAAACAAGGACCTGAAAATGAACAGTTTAATATTTTAGCAGCTCATCAGAGAAGTCAGATGCTTTGACAAAACAAATGATCATCTGATTTATCTACTAAAGCAAGGATTCAAAATCTGCAGAAAATGGCTCAATATGCAGGTTTTAGCGTTTCTACCATCCGCGCCCCCTCAACAAAAGGTTGCCACAGCATTCCTCAAGTACTGTGTGTTTGTAATTTAGCTTTTCAGTCTGCACTTTTGTCCCACAATTTCTTGGCTTGCACACTACGCCAACCCATCTCCTTTTGTACCACAGCGGAGAGGAGAAAATATTTTTAAAAATTAAAAATCAGTGAGTTTGTATCCCCTCTTCATTTTCTGAAAACCCCTTACGAATTCCCAAATCAAGCAAATCTGATCAGAAGGAACACATTTAGTAACCTGTTGTTCCAGCATCTGAATGCGTTCATTGCCACTTTCTCTTGCTTTCTTCACGTTCTCTAATTCTTGCTTTAGGACAGCATGCTCATTCATTTTTCCTTCTAGTAACCGGTTCAGCCGGAGAATCTCCTTCTGCATCATCAGTTCTCCATTTGTCTGGCCAGGTACTGCGTCTTGCTGGCATTCAGGTTGCAACTTCAGTTCTTTAAGCTGCCGGTGAAGTTGTTTAACATACTCTTCCCTGCTGGCATCATACTTTTGCCATTTTGCATTTAAGTCTTCCACCTGAGTTAACAAAAACAAAAAAAACCAACACACTCTTTATTATAAAGAAACATACTTTAAACATGCTCTTCACAGACAAGTTTTATAGAGTGAATGATGATATGAATGGCTTTAATGTTTTACTAGAGCAGAAACAAGACGTCAGGGTTGCAGAGCTCGCATTGTCTATCTAGGCAGAGCTAGGGCTCACAAGAAGTCCAAAGGAAACTGGCTCCTAGAGGAAGTTCATTCTGTGTAACACCCCCACCCCACCCCAGTTTACTCAGTCTGCCACCCCAACTTTCAGCTGTCAATCATTCACAGGTAAATGAATGATCACCACCCTTTCCTCTCATGCTAGTAGTTATCTTATTAATCATCAATCTATTAGCTATAGGAGTTCAGATTCATGGAAACATTAATTTTGGTGAAAACTGGAAAATCCCAAATTGTTAGTTGGGAGGGAGGGGTGGGTGGGTATCTCTATCCATTAATATGTAGAATATTTTCCAAAATTTAGAATTTGACATTTTTCCTAAGTTCTATCATGACCCAGTCAGCATTGGATGCTTCAGAGGAAGTGCACAAAAACATGGCATAGATGGCACAATTCCTGCCTCCTGCCCCAGCTGCTAGAGACTGCATCCCATAAGAACCTAAGTGGTGACCTACTGGGTCAGACCAATGGTCCATCGAGCCTAGCACCTGTCTCTGACAGTGGACAACTGCGGTCACTTGGAAGACGTACCCAACACGTCACTATGGGATGATCTTTTTCCCATTGTTCATTCTCAACTCCCAACCGTGAGAGGTTTTATGTTCCACAAAACCTACCCAGCTAATAGCTGCTAATGGACCTATCCTCCAGAAACCTGTCCAATCCTTTGTTAAACTTACTTGGCTATACTACTGGCCTTTACCACATCAACTCAGCTAGTAGTTGTGGATGGCTCTCTCTCTTCTTGGACCCAGTTATACTGCCCCACAGCTTTGGAACTCCCTTTCCTGGGAGGCTCACCTAAGCCCAAGTTTGAGTGTGTTCCAGAGGCAGTGTAAGACCTTTTTATTTGGCCAGGCATTCAATGGGCAGGGACAGACTGGGGAGTGATGGGGGTGGTTTATTTTTAGTTCTGTGAGGTTTTAATTTATATGTGTAGTTTATGTAGTTATTGTAACCCACCCTGAGCCTCAAGGAATAGGGCAAGATATAAATCAAAATAAAGAAATACTATTATGTCTTGGCTTTTCCAGTCTCCACAGAAATCAGTTCCACAAGTTAGTTGTGCATGGTGTAAAAATTGTTCCTTTTGTTGGCTTTAAACCCGATGACGTCTCCCTCTTGCCTAGTCGTCCTATTATGAGAAATTTGAAACCTCTACCATAGCTGGTGCTTGATAAGGGGAGACATCTCGTTTCTAATACTGAAGGGAGATGACATAAGAGCGGTCTTCCGCTACCTGAAAGGCTACTGCAGACAGGATGGCAAAGACTTGTTCTCGCTTGCCCCTGAAGGCAGGACTAGAAATAATGAACTCAAATGACAAGATACATTTTGGTGAAACATTAGGAAGAACTTCCTAACAAGAGTAAGAGCTGATCAACAGTGGAACAAATGTCCTAGGGAGACAGTGGGCTCTCCTTTGCTGAAGGTTTTTAAACAAACGGAGGCTAAACAGCCATCTATTGGAGATGCGGTAGCTGTACATTTCCTGCATTGGACTAGGTGACCTCTGGGGTACCGACACACTAGGATTCTGCGCTAGGATGAAGAGCCTTGATCTTTGGAGACTCTCTCGGCATAAAAGCGGTTTCATATCCTGATCAAGCAGAGGAAGGATATGGCACTTGGTGCAGGGCCTCACATTGCTCAGCTAATTGAGTAAAGAGTCTGAGCTAAATTCCTTGTGTTGATGGAGTATCTAGATTCCGAGCCCTCGGTACAGCCAGGTTTGGAAAACTAGACTGACTTAGTTTTATATAAATCAAGCAAACCAAAAATTCACTCACCAAGATATTTTTAACTGAACCTGTCTAGCACTTGTCCAGAGGCACAATTAAAGAGGTGTAGTAATAATAATACTCATTTGGTTTTCGTTCATTCGAATAAAAGTCTGGAATATTATTCGTCAAACCTTCTTCAGCTGGAGAAATGGGCCAAAGAAGGGGTCTCCAAAATGTGGAATGCGACTTGAAGGGCAGTCTCCATCCCACTGCTGGCTGATGTTAGGGAAGGACCAGGCTTGGGCGTAAATAAGACAGTCACATACTTTATGGCCTGTGATAGTATCTCGGGTTGCCTTCAATTGTCAGCCGGTTTTACGTGAGTCTTTATAACCACAAAAAGCCATTGGCAGCTTCCAGTTCCCTCCAATGATGTCTGCCAACAATCAGTAGCAGAAAAGTGCTGGGGGAACCACCTGGGCCCAAAATGCAATGCTACCACAGAAATGGGTAGAGGGAGAAGGGGAAACAGTCTGGAGTTGGAGTTTCGGTATCTCCCGCTCTTACTCAGTAAAGAACTCTGTATAGGGGGACTCCTACACGCTTTCACTCCAGCCTAGCTGTGTTGCCAACACTCAACGTCAGGGGTGGGGACCCTTTCCTGCCCCCTACCATCGGGGGCTCCATTACTAATCCTGCAGGGGTGGAGAGGATGCGACCCCCCCTATAGGGGTCACGGCTGCCTAGGTCATGTCAGCATACGTGCTTTGAAAGGGATTGCAGGGAAGCCTCTGGAGCAGTTTTGTGGCTGGCCATGGGCTACAGATAGACCACAGAGGCCAGCGGTTCCCCATAATTGTCCTACATGGAGACCTCGGTGGGTGAGGGTGCTACTCTAGAAGCGAGAGGGACTCAAAGCCTCCCAAGGAGGGGCAACAGCTCCCCATAGCTTTTGGGTGGAACGTTCTCTGCTCTTACTAGAGAAGCCTGATGGTATGAATTATGGTCCCACATGGAAAGTGCCTGGGTCTCCAGAGAAGCCAGGCAGCTATAAGCATCTTGCCATAACAGAGACCCCTTGACAAGCAGCTGGTTTGGCATTGGCCTTCACTTTTTGTTCTCCTGGTTGTTTTCTCCAAACTAGAGTTTAACACTATTAGTCACAGCTGGAATTGACTTTAGTTCATTAAGATCATGAAGTTGTTGCATAAACTGAAAAGAACTCACATGAATCACTTTTTGTGTTAATGTCCTGTTTTCCTCCTGAAGCTTGCAAATAGTGCCTTGGGCTGAAGCATCACTGTCTGGAAGTTGTAGCTAGCAGAGAAATTAAGTGTTGTTAGCTTTTAAATTTTTTCTTTTAAAAACACCACATTTTTCCCCACAGTTGCTTTTCGTTAAAAAAAAAAATTTAATTTTTTTTTTTAAATGGCACTAACGTTCTCCAATTCTATCCTTAAGCAATTGGCTGTGGTTTTATATTCATTATAAGCCAGTGTAAGCTAATTGGCAGGGTGTTAGACTTGGGAAGACCAGGGTAGAAATTCTATCTTGGCAGTGAACTCTTTTCCCAGGCCACCCAGAGTCACTCTCGCTCTTAGCCTCAGTTTCCCCATCTGTAAAATGGGGAAAATAATTACCTATCTCACACAGTGGTTGTGAATATGGTCTAGATTGGGGTCCCAATCCATGGTGTGCGCACACAGCGACCAAACCTACTCTTGCACATGCAAATAATGAGGTCCCTGGCAAAGTCCACCACATCCCAACTCAGCTACCACCTGGATCCACTACTAGGGCCCTACCTCTGCCAGGCAGCACACACAAGGGTAGCTTTTGTCCACACTCGCGGGCCTTGGACTATAAAGTACTTTTGAACACTGAAAGTGCCACAGAGTAAACGACTGATAAGATAACTGTGGGGTATCATTTTAAAGCAATGGAACAAAGCAAATTGTCCTTTACTTGAGGAATATAAATTTAAAAATAATACAGATCAACACAGATTAAATAGGTTTTAGAGCTTAGGTGTTTGGGTTAGAATGGCAGAGAAAAAGAAATAATCTGAGATCTCTCCGCACTATCACCTTCTACTGACTTAAGCTAACCCTGTAGAGCAAGGGCGGGGAACCTCAGGCCCAGGGGCCAAATGCGGCCCTAAGCAAGTTTTGAGGTGGCCCCTTTCCAGTGCCTGAATCTGGCCCTTGAATCCAGTCTCTACCCCCAAGCACTGAAAAACTGAGCTCAGGATAAGGGAGCAGGGAGGCGGGCAGGCACACAAGGGTAGGGGACAGATCCATGATCTGGGAGCTCCTTTTCTTGAATATACCTGTTAAGCACCCTCGCTCCCAACCTCCACTGGCCCTCTGAGCTCGTACTAATTTTCAAGGTGGCCCCTGGGACGGAAAAGGTTCCCCACTCCTGCTGTAGGGTAATCCCTACAGCAGGAGATGGGCCATCTGACCCCACTGAAATCATGGACAATGCTTGGAAAGATGATTAAGGCTAAAAGGGACCGTTATGATCACAGCCCAGTTGGTTGAATGAATGAATAAATGATTTTATTGTTTGACCGTTGGCAAATGGACAAACACAAAACTTCCGATAGTCATATTACACTTACAAGTAAAATAATACATATTAAAACCAAACGACTGAGAGCATACATTGTCGCCTCATATCATCAGCATACAAATCCAAATCTTCCCCAGGTATAGGTCATCCTGGGGTTTGTAAATCTCCAATTAAGACCACTCAAGGCTGAACCTAGTTGCCCCATCAACCATCCCTAGCCCCAAAATTTTATCGCTCGACTCTCATGACCCTAGGCTTAAACTACTTTAAATATAAACACATCTAGTATTTCTATTAGTAAGTTATATGTGGCCTTCACCTGCCTAACTAATGGAGAGGGAAGGAATCAACTTCTCTCTCTCATCACAGTTACCTCTCCCAAGATCTATAAGCATCTGGCACCTGACGATAATTGGTTTACTACCAGTAGACCGCCTTCACGGGGCACGTACTGGCCACATTTGACCCCTATAGATAACAAATAACTGGAGCTAACCTTACCCTACAAGGAGTTTGAGGTGGCAACTCTGGGCCCCCGTCAGCAAACAAGTGCTAATGAGGGTTAAGATTTGCCTTACCCTTCTCATGGGTTATAACGGGACCACTTTACCCCTGGGGATAGCTTAGTCATCCCAGTTATCAAAATTTGGGTCCCTCGACCCCCGGCGTTACCCTTTGGATATATAAGAATAAACAATGATCCCAATTATCCTAAGTCCTATCACTACCCTCCTCCCATCCTCGCCTTGCCAGCATAGCTAAGTTCGCAAAAACTGCCACTGCCTTGGTTAGATCGGATGCAATGGGGTTTAGACCAATCATAGAGCACTGGCCACAGAGTTCTTCTCCAAAAGGTTTCGTGCTGGAGTTAATATTTTATCCCAAAGGTTCGCCAGCATTGGACAGTCAAATATTAAATGCCTATTGGTATCTATATCCTGGAGATCACAGAAGCGACATATCCTGTCTTCCCAGGGGATCCCCAAATATCAGCCCTCCAACACCGCCGATGGGAAGACTCCACAGCGCAGTCTGGCGAATGCCCGCCTAATATTGTAATTTGACCAGGCAACCAGATAAGAGTTCGCAAGGGAAGCCCCCAGAGGGACATAATCCCTAGCTATCCGTTGTAATTGCACCTGCGCCGAGTCTAGCTGGCGTTGTTGGTCCCTGAGTCGTTCCCTTACCTGATACCAGGCTGGTTTAAGTCCTAAAGCAATCAACCTCGGGGGGTCGAAACCCAACCTCTGTTTAGTCCAGCCAAGAAGCCAAAAGTCCTCCATCCCAACAAAGATTTATCCTCCGGGGAAAGTAGAGCAATCTTTAGCCAGTACCTCATTATCGACTGTAGGGCTAGAAAAGATAGTGGCCAACAGCCCAGCTCCTGTCTCAGCAGGATCTGGGGGTACCCTTCGGGACTCCCAGGACTGCACGCATAAAGGTATTTTGGGTAGGACTACTCCCAAGTAAAATGTATTTAGAATTAGAGCTCATTCAGACGTGCTCCAATGAGCACTTACAAGGGCCTGCGGCGGGATGCAAACACGGGGCAGACACAGCCAGACGACGTCTGAAAAGGCACCACACGCGTGATTGAAGCTTGTTGACGCACTGACAGGCATGCTCTACAGACCTAGTTTTTTCCAGGTCGGTAGAGCGCACCTGTCGGTGCTCGAACTAGCTTCAATCGTGTGCATGGCACCTTTTCCGACATCCTCGCGGCACACATTTCACATTCGCATCCCGCCGTCGGTGCTCATAAGTGCCCATTGAAGCACGCCTGAACGAGTCGTCTGACCTGTACAATTCGGGCTACAAAAGTTCACCAATTGAACATTGCTGCAACATACAAACAATTCCATGGGATCAGGACTTGCACATTGACAACACACTTGACTAACAGCCATTTGGTTTAGCTGGCTCCTATTAACTGCTTGGTAGGTTGAATAGAATTCTCAGCTTTCAAAATCGTTATGCGTCTTTGGATTTTTTAAAGTTGTCATGTCTATCAAAAACCAGAGTGCATGAGTAATAGAACATTTTTGTACAAAATTCCCTAAAATGAACCAAGAATTTCAAATGACTTTCCTCGGCCATTGGAAAGTCCCTACTGTACAAGCTAAGTTAGTTATTAGACAGGAAATGTGACAGATTTAGATCGACTTATAGTTTGCAGCCACAGGTGAAACACCACAGTTTGGCAAGTTTCAGATCCTATTGAACAGTCTGGTTTCCACCTCCTCTTTCCCTCCCTCAATTCAAAGAGAACTTAAGGTTTTCTTCAGACAGGTAATCTTGGCAATGAAGATTTTATGTATATTTTCATCCCAAAGCACTTTCAAGATGACACTGATATTAAAACTGGGGGATCACGTTAATGGTCACAGAAACCCCCCCAGGTGTAAGCTAGTGAAGACTGGCAGGGCCAGAAACAGATCCTTTATTCCAGTCCAGCGTGTGAAGTACAAGAGGTTCCTTTCTGAGAGAGAAGTGGGGTCTTTCCCTAGCAGTCATTGGCAATTCTGCATGGTGTAGATTGATGAAAAGTGGAAATAAGTTTTCAATCGGAAATGATGACAAACAAGTTCAAATAGGAAGCTTCCTGCTCAATGTGCAACTATATTAGAAGACAAAAGAGCGCTTCAGTGGATTTTTGTGTAGCAGCCCCAGACCTTGAGTCGTGTCCCATATTAGAGAGGTTTTCCCCACCGGTAGCACCACGGCTTTTGCGCACACACCATATACAGAACACTCAAGGCATTCTCTATTTTATTTTATTTTAAATTGAAAAGATTCCCACCACATCTCCTGCAGCTATGCCCAAGTATTAGAGAGGAGAGATTTGAGAGGAGAAGAGGGAGATAATTATTTATATTTTAGGACAGAAAAATAGAATGCCTTCTAATTTCCTGTTGCAAAATACAACTTTCTTCATCTTCATAGTAGAGAATAAGTTAGAATTGTTTGAGAAAATGCCCTTTATCTTCACTGCAGACAAAGAGCGTGAGTCATAAACCAGGACTTCAGATGGGATTACTGGGGAGTAAGTGGTTTGTGGATCAGGGCCAAAGTGATTACAGAAAAACGCCTCAGAGATTAGCGGTGTGACATCATAAGCAACACTTATCCTCCAAGCTCCCCACATTTACGAACGAGGTAGACGTTTACCTGAGTTGATCTTTCAGGAGGGGTCTCCCTCTTCCGCTCCTCCAGACATTTTGCCAGCTGCTGGCACATTTCTGCTGTGGAAGCCAATTTACGCTGAAGCTGGTACGTTTCGTCAGTAAGAGAGCGGCAGAGTACTTCGCTGGTGGCCTGAACTTTTTCCTTCTCGGCCAACTTTCTCTGGAGTTGCAGGATTTCTCTCTCCTTTTCATACTGTGGTTGGCTTATTATCTTCTGCATCTCTCCATCTCGCTCTTGGAGCTGCTGATTCAGTCTCTGCACTTCCTAAAACGAGGGCAGAAAGTCAGCATATTTCATCATGCAAATGGAACTAAAAACCAAATGCTTAATAAGACATTAATTTATTGGTGATATAAAAATGTAGGAAGTGCCATACTGGGTCCATCTAGCTCAGCCCCTGTCCCTGTTTCAGACAGTGGCCATCTTCAGGTGCTTTAGAGAAGAGCACAATGGATTCAGACAAAAAACAAAACAAAACCCAACAACCAACCACAATTAGGAAAGTAAGTCATATATCGGGTTAGTCAGTACAAACCATTCTCCTAACAAAGCATTTTCAAGCCAGACTGTCTCAAAAAATGACAGCACCTTCTGCTAATGCAGGAAAACTCTGCTCACCTACACACACACCTTGTTCCTTTTAGACATATAACAGCTCAAGCTTCCCAAGCTTGCAGCCCCAGCCTGCGGCATTCTGGCCATTTGGAGATTCCATCATCAAAAAACCTCCTGTTGACAATCCTAGTTCAGGCTCTTTCAAATTCAACCATGCACTAAAAATCATGGAACTTGCAAGTTAAGGCTTCTGTCTTAACTTATGTGCCATGTAAGCAGTAAAGACGCTGTACAGTCTCACATACTGTGCTCACTTTTAACTTTCGCTCCATGCACCCATGCAGTTTGCCTTTGTCATTCAGCCCCAATCCTCTTCCTCTTTGCAGGTTGGGGGCAACATTGAAGCTGGGGACAGGAGGGTGTGAGCTGGCCCCTCACCCCCTCCTCCTTTCCCTCTCCCCTTTCGGTAGGGGAATGGGACAGCAGAACACACCAACTACACTGAAGCTGCGTACAGTGGTATACAAATGTTTCATAAAAACTTTTAGTCAGTTACATATTGTAAGGAATCAAATGGAATGGCCATTGGAAGGAATGGAGGCAAGAGAAATGCCAATTTCAAAATCCAGGCTATTGTCATCGCAACATCCAATTAAGTGACCATCCAAGAATACAACACAGCTGCATCTTTGGGTACACAGGGAAGACAACAGAGGTGAAAGAATGAGAAAGGCACCCAATGAACGAAGTGAAAGAGTTGGAAATACAGGAAGGATGTCAAAGTGTTTGTAGGCAGAAGTAAGTTGGTGGAATGACAAGAGGAATTTGAACTATTTAAAAATTTCAGAGTGAAATAAATCCATGCAGAAGACCAATGGGAGCGCTTGTACCATTGTAGCCACTTACCATAGCAGACTTCCTCCCTGTTATTCTACTTCCTGTCATGTGTGTTTTTTGTCATTCCACACACAGACCTCTTTACTCCTGTTCCACAGGAAACAGACAGATGGGTGTATTTCCTGGGAATTTGGAGTTCTGTCTGAGGGGGCGGGGGGTGGTTCCCAAACTTTTTGTGACCAAGTACCCCTTTTCAAATTTCCCAATGAGCGTGACCTCCACCAAATTTACATAAATTTGCATAAGACACCCCCAACATTTGCATACTACGACAAATATGAATGTAAGCACTTGTAACAAAATGATTGTAATTCCAAGTACAAGTTAAAATCTTATATAATTACAATTACAACAATTACAATTAGAAAAAAACAAGTACATTTATAGACTTGATAAAAATGCTTGTAATTACTGTGAACTTACTACAGTTATGTGTATGTACCAAAATTAACTCACTGTTTTCAGGGTGCTAATGTGATGAGTGGGCTTGTTTAAGGTTGCAAAGTGAAATAATATTTGGTTCTATAGGTGACAGTTTAAGTCGTAGGTCTGCTTCAGCGTCCAGTTTATTCCTGTACTTTGTTTCCATTGATACCAAGGCTGAAAACCCACTTTCACATAAGTATGTCATGGCAAATGGCATCATGACTTTGATAGCCTTATCTGCCAAATCAGGGGACTCCTTTTTTATTTTCAGCCAGAACTAAGCAAGAGGTATCTGCTTGAATTCAAGTCTCAGGCCGTTTTTAGACGTGCGCGGCGGTGCCCACGCTTGGTTTTCCAAAAGACCCGGGAGTCCGCTTTACACGTGACACTGCTGCCAAATACACGAGCGATGAGCATCCATTTCCGGCCGCGTATGACCAGCCTCGATCGCCGACCTGGTTGGTTCGCCGACCTCCTCCAGTTAAGTAGGGCGGGAGGGAAGCGGTATCTCCCCTGCCAGGCTGCACGCTGCAGCCCCAGGCTTGTTGGGCTGGACTTGCAGACAGACACCCCTCACAGGAGCGAGGCAAGCCGCACTGCAACGTTTGTGCCCGCTGCCCGCTTGCAGCCTGCACCTGCTCGTTTTTTAAACCCACTGCTTTGAAGGGATTGCTGAGGGCAGAAGTTCCTTAAACTTCTTCTGCTTGTGTCAGTGGCTGAGCTCGGAGTCTGTGCCACGCCGACACTGAGCCCAGTCACCGTGCTGCGTGCCCCAGCAACACCCCCACCCCAAAAAAAAATAAAAAACCAAGCAGGATGCAAAAGGAGGCCCGCAGACCCTCTGGGGGGGTGTCACGGACCCCCAGGGGTAAGCGGACCACAGTTTGGGAACCATCCCTGCCTGGGTTGTCTGTTACAACATTGAGAGCAGGGGAGAACAGATCAGTCTGGAAACCAGGACTGCTGGATTACCTATGAAGGGAGTGCAGCGTACTGGGTTAGAGTGTGATGGAGGGCCCAGAAGCCAGGACTCCTCACTCTCTATTAAAGGGTGGGGACCTAGTATTAATTAATTATTATTATTATTAGCATTTATATAGCACCAGCAATGTACCTGGCACTTTACAAAGAATAAGATAGACACAGTCCCTTCCCGAGAGCTTACAATCTAAAGACAGGAGGAGGGGAGACAGGGAAGGGGGAACAGAAGGAGAGACAAGGGATGCAACGTTCATAAGGATGCGAGAGCTCAGGAACACGTTCTTGGCTTGATTGCAGTAAGTTGGGAGTTTACAGATAACAGGTGGGGGATAATCCTGGGTGGGAATGGTTAGCAGGAGTTAGGAAGGGCGGAGCGGAGCGGAAGAGATGAGTTTTGAGAAGGGACTTGAAGGTGTGGAGGGTAGGGACTAGGCAGATGAGGGCAGGGAAGGAGTTCCAGGCATGTGGGGCAGCGAGGGAGAAGGGACGAAGGCGGTTGGGGGAGCAGGGGTAGGTTCTACAGAGAGGGGATGTGGGAACCACGACTCTTAAGTTGTCTGGGAGGGCAGTGCGGACTACTGGTTGAAAGAGAGGGTTTGGAGCCATTACTTAGCTGTCCCCTTCTCCCCAACCCAAATGAAAGGATAGAGGGAAAGGAGGGGGTGAGGGGCCAGCTCACGCCCTCCTGTTCCCAGCTTCAGTGTCGCCCCCAACCTGAGGAAGAGGATTGGGGCTGAATGACAAAGGCAAACTGCATGGAGCCAAAGTCAAAAGCGAGCACAATATGCGAGACTCTACAGTGTCTTTACTGCTTAAATGGCACATAAGTTAAGACAGGAGGCTTAATCTGCAAGTTCCATGATTGACTTTGAAAGAGCCTTAACTATCATTGCATGGTTGAATTTGAACCACTGTAAACCACAGGGTTTTTGATGATTATGGAATTTAATAAGGTTTTTGGTTATCAAAAGTAACGGTCACAAAATGCCATTTTATTTTTAATTTGTATTTATTTTCGTATTTTTATGCTGCCCCACTTCATGCACAGCATCTCGGGGCAGCTAACAACATTTTAAAACAAAAAATGGTAAAATTTAACATTTAAAATAACCCAACAGTAAAACCAATAAAACCCCACCCTAACCCAACCCGTCTCCCTCAGCAAAGGCCCGGCGGAACAGCCAGGTCTTACACTGTCTACGGAAAGATGGGAGGTCTACAGCCAGGCGGACCTCCAATGGGAGGGAGTTTCACAGCCGCGGAGCGGCCACCAAGAACACCCTCCTCACGGTTGACAGCAGGGAAGCCTGGGGAACCTCAAGGAGGGCGCCCCCAGCCGACCGCAGAGGCAGATCCAGGATCCGGAGGGTGAGGCGGTCCTGCAGATAAGTGGGGCCCAGGCCATTAAAGGTCAAAACCAACACCCTGAATTGGGCCCAGAAGACTATCAGCAGCCAGTACACAAAACGGAGCACCCGAGTAATATGCTCACGATGACTCGTCCCCCTGAGATGGGCCGCCGCATTCTGCAGCAGCTGTAGTCTCCAGACCATCACCAAGGGTAGCCCCATGTAGAGCACGTTACAGTAGTTCAGTCTTGAGGTGATAAAAGCATGGATGATCGTAGCAAGGTCCGAGTCAAAGACATACGGCTTAAGCTGTCGTACCAGGTGTAATTGGTGAAATGCACCCTTCACCACAGCTGCCACCTGGGCATCCAGGTGGAGCTGCGGATCTAGGAGCATCCCCAGACTACGGACCCGAGATACCAGGGGAGGACAGACCCCATCNAGGTGATAAAAGCATGGATGATCGTAGCAAGGTCCGAGTCAAAGACATACCAGATAAGCTGTCGTACAAGGTGTAATTGGTGAAATGCACCCTTCACCACAGCCAGCTGGGCATCCAAGCGCAGCAGCTGCGGATCTAGGAGCATCCCCAGACTACGGACCCGAGATACCAGGGGAGGACAGACCCCATCGATGATGGGGGCCATCACTCCCCCAGCTTTCCCCACAACCATCACCTCCATCTTGTCGGGATTCAACTTCAAGCAGCTCGCCCTTATCCAGTCCCCCACCGCTGTCAAACATCGGGTAAGCACAGAGATTGCCGGGCCTGAGTCTGATGAAAGAGAGAGAGAGAGATAGTTGGGTGTCATCAACATATTGAGGGCACCTTACACCAAACCCTCTGATGACCTCTCCCCCAAAGGCTGCATATACACGTTGAAGAGGAAAGCGGATAATAAGGAACCTTGCGGGACACCACACACGAGGCCCTGGGGAAGAGGATAAACAATCCCCCAGTACCACACGCTGAGTTCTCCCAGCCAGAAAAGACCGGCACCTCTCAATAACAGTCCCACCCACTCCACCCCAGTCCTGCAACGGAGTCACCAGCAACTCATGATCAACTGTACCAAATGCAGCTGAGAGATCTAGTAGGATAATCAACAGGGTCAAACAACCCTGGTCCAATTCTTCGGAGAGGTCATCAACCAAGGCCACAAGTGCAGTCTCAGCGCCATAGGCTGGACAAAATCCAGACTGCGAGGGATCCAGGAAATTCATTCGGTCCATCAGCTCCTGAAGCTGATGAGCCACCACCCGTTCAAAAGGGGAGGTTAGAGACCAGCCAGTAACTGGCCAGGACATCAATGTCCAATGATGGTTTTTTGAGCAGGGGCCGCATCACCGCCACCTCCTTGAGGCAGTCCAGCACCCCATCACCCCTAAGGAAGGCACTGATTATCCCGGCCAGCAATGGCCCTAACGTCTCCCAACTGCCCTTAACCAGCCAGGGTGGGCATGGATCTAATTCACAAGAACATCCCCCGAATCAGAGGGTGATACGTATTGAAATTCATCCCACAAAACAGGCCAAATGGGGCTTCAACTGCCTCTGGTTCACCCGCTGTTAAAAGTGCAGCGTTGAAACTTTTGAGAGATTTTATCTGAAAAAAAGTCCACAAATAAGTCACAGCGAGCATTAGTTGACTCTGGATCCAGGCGGAGGGAGGCCGCACTGACCAGCCCCTTCACCACCTGGAAAAGCTCAGCCAGACGGGACTTAGTGGACGCTATAAGGAGAACAAAGAGAGTCTTCTTCGCTGCCCGCACAACCACGACATAGGTACATAGTTTGGTTATGTCGCAATCGGTCAACTTCAGTACGAGAACGATACCACTGTCGCTCTAACCACTGCCCTTCCCCAGTTCATCCGCTGCAGCTCCTCCATCTCCCAGGGAGATGTGCATTTTCGGTGATTTGGGAGCGGATGCCCGGGAGCCGTACAGTCGATGGTCTCCGTCAACACCAAGTTCCAAAGTGTCACAAGGTCATTGAGTGAACGGACATCGAAATCAGAGGGCAATATCCCCCAGAGCATTCTGGAAGCTATAAGCCTCTGGGGGCAAGCTGACCGAATTGGCTCTGCCCCCTCCCAGGGGTGGACGTGCGCCAGGATACCAGCCTGGAGGAGATAATGATCCGTCTGTGACACAAAGACACTGCTGACACCTCCCCCATTAATGGATCCCCCACCTCAAGGCCAGTGCAAAATATCATGGCCAGGGTATGGCCTCCAACATGTGTGGTGCCAACAACTATCTGAAACAAGCCCACGGTTGTCATGGAGGCCATGAACTCACGCTCTGCCCCTCCAAGACTGGTGTCAGCATGGATATTGAGGACCGCCAGATGACCACCTCCAACACCAGTTCAGTCAGAGCGGACAGGGAAGCTGCTGTGCAGGTAGGTGCATGGTATATCAGCAGCAACTCCACTCTGTCTCCAGCCAAATCCATCACCAGGTGGAGGCCCTCAAGTCCCACGATAGTTTGCACTGGATACCTCCTCACAGATCATGTCTCCTTAAAAATAATGGCTACACCGCCCCCCGCCCCTCCAACTGTGGCCAATGCCAGATGGAGTACCCAGCCGGAACAAGGTCAGCCAACATAGGCCGTGACTCAGCGTCCAGCCAGGTCTCCATAGTACACGCGAAGTCGGTCGCCTGATCCAGGATCAATTCTCGGACTGTAATTGACTTATTAGCCATCTATGGCCATAAATAAATAAATAAAATAAAAATATTAGCAACTGACCTCACATTCATCAGCATCAAAACAAGGCCAGGGGCCCTTGGATTAACAATCACCACACCACCTGACTGGGGGCCACTGAGCAAGAGTCATTAAACTTCTGTCCCATCTCACAAGTCTAACACGCCTCCTGGAAGGACCATAATTCCCCCAACCCGTCATGACCCCTATGGCTGTGGACCCCCACCCGGTCCCTCCCCCCCAGAGGCTGTCCCAGCAGCCCCCCCAAGGAAGACTCCACCCACCCTCCCCTCTCACAGGAAGATATCCCCCCCGTCCCAAAGGGGTCGTGCCTTCCTCACACTGAGGGGGCCACCCCCAACCCAATTCCATTGCCCCCCTCCTCACTAGGGAACCACCACATTTCCTCAATACCCCCACCTTCCCCTCCCTATTCCCACACCCTAATAACAAATCCTAGCTGTCCCTTAAAATGTCCCCAAAACAAACCTAGACCCCAGCAAACTAGTAACATCAACCGGTAATCATCCCCCTGTCCTCAGTACTGCTCTAAAGGGTCACACCAAAGGCACTCTGAGGCATTGAACCGTGGCCCAGTCCTTCTTGGCCAGGGCCACACCGGCCCAGACCCCTAGGTGTCACCTTCAGGCCTCACCCTCCAATATCTAACTGTAGGGGAGAGGAAGGGAGTTAGGATGGTCTGCCCTAGGAGGCTGATGGAACCCCAGCGGTTCCAAGAGGTCCTGAGGGAGTTAACCTTGGATCTGGATGGTCACTCTGTCAATGAGCTGGTCCAACGTTGGAACAGCTTGCTGGAGAAGGCCATTGACAGGGTGGCTCCAAGATGCCCTCTGCCTCGGTTTCGTCACCGCAGGGCCCCTTGGTTTACCGAGGGACTGCGGTGTATGAAACGAGTAGGCAGGAGCGACGCTGACGTCGGACTCAATCTGACTCCGACCGACTTCTCCATAGGGCCCATTTGTGGTCCTATGTTGAGGCTGTGAGGACAGCAAGGAACTCCTTCCTTGCTGTCCTCATAGCGTCTGTGAAGTCACACCCAGCAGAGCTGTTCCGGGTGGTGTGGGAGCTGGTCAGTCCAGCCTCCCTCCGTCTGGATGGGGACTTATCCCAGGCCCGCTGTGAGGAGTTTGTTATCTACTTCGCAGACAAGATCACTCGAATTCAAAGCAACTTTGACACTGGATTAGGGGCAGTAGGGGGAGAGCACGAGGTGATGGAGGCCCCGTCTGGTCCAGTTTTGTGGGGGGAGTTTCAGGAAGTGACGCCG
>QEPC01006964.1:786787-798156 GCA_003113815.1 Sphenodon punctatus
TTTATCATGCGGCGTTCTGCAGGGTTCCATTCTGTCTCCATTATTATTTAATGTATATATGCAGTCCTTGGGGGAGATCGTGAGAGGGTTCGGGGTGCGATGTCACCAATATGCTGACGATACTCAGCTGTACCTCTCTTTTTCAGCTGACCCAGACCCTGCTGTCTCGTTGCTATCCCAGTGTTTGGAGGCCGTGACGGAATGGATGTGGCAGAGCAGACTGAAGCTCAACCCCGATAAGACGGAGGTGATGTTGGTGGGGAGAGCAAGGGAGGTAGTGGCCCCCCTGATTGGGGGGGGGGTTCATCCTCCTATAGCTCAGCAGGTCCGGAGTCTGGGGGTGATATTGGATGCGGATCTCCGCCTGGAGCGGCAGGTGGAGGCAGTGGCTAAGGCTGCCTTCCGCCAGTTGCATCTGGTGCAGAGGCTGCGTCCGTACGTCTCCGGCCCAGACCTGGCCTCCTTCATCCATGCCTTTGTCACCTCGAGGCTGGACTTGTGCAACGCGCTCTACATGGGGGCTTCCCTTGTTCCTGGTTCGGAGGCTGCAGCTAGTGCAGAATGCGGCGGCCCGGCTCCTTTCGGGGACGGATCGTCGGGAGCACAACACCTGTGCTCCGGACTCTGCACTGGTTGCCGATAGCGTGCCAAGCCAGGGTCAAGGTTTTGGTGTTGATCTACAAGGCCCTTCATGGTCTGGACCCCTCGTACCTCAGGGACCGCCTCGCCCTCCGCGCCCCAGACCGACTCCTTCGGTCAGCCGGGCGTGCCTTCTTGGAGGTTCCCTGCATTAAGCGGGGGGCCACAATGGAGAAGGCATTCTCGGTGGCCAGGCTGCGCCTTTGGAACTCCCTCCCGGAGGAAGCTCACCTGGCCCCAAGCCTTCTGACATTCCGGCGAAGTTGTAAAACCTGGCTGTTCGCCCAGGCCTTTGGGGAGGGTGGGTTAGAGGGTTTTACCTCCCTTACCCTATTTATTGTTTTATTGAGTTCCCGGGCCCTGTTTAATACTTTGAATATTGTATTTTGATATGTTTTAACTGTTTTTAGATATATTTTATATGTGATTGTCTTTTTTATTGTAACCCGCCCCAAGCTGTTTTAGGAGGGGCAGGGTAGAAAATTAATAAATAAATAAAATATGTCCCCAGCTGCAGAGGAAAACTTTCATTTATGCCTTCCCCACATGGTCTAAAGTAAGGATTTCCATCCTGTGGATTAGGATCCTAAGGAGTGGGTAGGTGGAGGTGATCGCATCAGCTACAGAAAGCTGTGTGATCCCAATGGATATTGAACTGTATGTGCCTAAAGCCATTCCCTTCCCCTTTCGTGTCGTTGGTTATTCCCCTCCCCATGCAGTGTGAAGCTGCTTGAATAAAATTAGTAAAGGAAGACCATTTCACTTGTACCTCAGTGCATAGAAGTTTAATACACAGGACAGACAGATCAGCCTGTCGCTCTCAGCAGGCTTGGGCTCTCCACCTCCTTAGGCGGCGGGGGAAGGGGAAGCAGGTAGAAGCTGCGCTGTCCTGGGATTCGCCTTAATACAGCAATCGGTGGGGGATAAGTGACACTGGCAGTGCATGCTGGAGCTGAAGGGAGCATGGTAGTCTGCGCCCAGCTGGGAACCTTTTTACCAGTCTCTCTGGTCATCCGTTCATTTTAACTGCTTTTACTTCACACACGCACACGCACACGCACACGCACACGCACACGCACACGCACACGCACACGCACACGCACACGCACACGGTCTTGTTCTGAGAGGGTAAAGAAGATTGGGCAGCAGGTGGAATCAAGCGGCAAGCAGAAAGGAGGGAGGTGGTTAATAGAGGGAGAAGAGAGGCATGACCATAGTCATGTCAATTTCAATGCAACTGGCTGTGTACAGCCACGACAGTTTAAATGCAGCTGTCTTTGTACCGTCGTGTCGGTTCCAATGCGACCCTACCGTTTTTCCTTGTTGGGAGGGGGAAGATCCCTGCCGCTGCCGGCTGCAGCAGGGGAACAAATGCCACCCTGTGCACAGCGGACGGCTCAACTGAATTCAGCATGAATGCACTGCAGAAGAAGATTTCCCCTATACTTTCAATTCAATCACTTTGCTAGCATAATCAGGCGAAATGCACAGAACAGACATGCCGATTATCCAAGAGCATGTGAAAGGACACGATGTTTACCCAACAATACCAAGAGCGTGGCAATGCGTGTGCGCAACACAACGATTCCCGGCCAAAATTTAAAGGGGTTTCTTATTAAAACAGGAACTACGTTAGATTCCTCAAGTAAACAGCGATTGCTCAAGATTGGGCTTCCTTTTTCCAAGCAAGCAATGTTCACGTAGACTCCCAATTATTAAAAGAGAAATCCCCAGCAGAAGTTTTCAATGAGTCACAGTGGGAAAGTCAGTGGCTGAAAGCCACCGTGTCACAGATAGGCAGAGATCCAATGGGAACTACATCTCGCCTTAACTAATGGAGGCGCAACTGCGCCTCCATAACACAGTGCAAGACCCAGCTTTCTGCTCAGCTATGCCTTAATCTTGACTTTAGCTGCTGACTCAAGAGCATTTAATTGTCAAAGTTAGCTTAAGCGAGAATGAGCAAATTATCGGTGCTTGGGTAGTCTTAAATGTGTTTAAAAGACTGGATTACTCGCTACATTTTGCTTGCACAAAAAAGGGAGGGTGAAATGGGATAACAAATGGTAAAAGAACTAGCCTGGAAGAAGGATGGGCATGGAAGCTGTTTGTAACCTCGGTATAACTCAATCACAGGAATAAAGATGCATTGGAGGCCCATGGAACAGCCTTGGTATCATTGCATTCCAAGCTGCCATGGAGGTTTGAATGCATTCATTCAAAGTGCCAGCTAACACCCATTGACACAGGTTTACCTAGGATTCAGTGGAGGTATGGGAAGCAACAGCTGTGAGGGAAATCTGTCTTGCATGGCTCTCGTAGCTTCTTGTGCTGCCTCTGTGATCAAGGATAGAGAAGAGGCAATAAAAAAAAAGCAAATGCTGACTACAGCTGCCACTACATGATCATAGCAAGTGTCCTGTTGTACTTCTCAGGTGATGCAGTATTCCCACTAGTTCAACGGAAGGACAAGTCTTGGTCCCACCGTGGAAGAATACAAAGGAAACACTGTGGTTAGAAACTCACTTCCCAAGTTCTAAAACAAAACAACAAACAAACAACCTTACAAGGACAGCCTCTGGCCTCAAGCTTCAAAAGAGTGCCTATATCATCATCATGAGGGATGCTCAAGAAATCCTTGAAGTATAAATAGCTGGGATGTTTCCTATCCAACAGGAAAACTTAAGTGGTCAATCCATTTTAGAGCTATAGGAGGGTAGCTTGTTTCAAACATGTTAATGGCATGAAGTCCAAGATGAAACTGTCATTTAGGTAGAGCTTTGAAAATAAAGGACTTGGAGAGCTATGACAATAATGTAAATAGGTGCTGAATTTGGAACACACAATTCCAAACACACCTTGAGGGAGAGAGATCGAGATCCCGTAAGCACAAAACGTACAGATGGCATAAATAAAAGGTTAAAATCTCAGTCAATAAGGGTTTCCAGAGCCAAATAAAGACTATTTATTTTAAGAAAAGCTACTGTTCTATTAAACGAAATATCCTTGGTGGCTAAATTTTTGTAGTCTAGCATGAAGAAGAGGCCGATCTGCCTCAGGCCTCTGCGGCAAATGTCCTGGGAAGTTACTTGGAAAGGGAATTGTGTATGTAGATTTGTGAGTTACCACATTAATGCAGATAGTTTGGGTATATTTTTGGTCATTTTGGCAATGACCTATGGCGCAGAGAGAGAGAGAGAGAGAGAGAAAGAGAAAACTCCCGATTTGAAATGGTGTTGTACTAAGCTGGTGTTCAAAAAAAATCTTGCTTTGAAAAGCTGTCGAATTTCTATAATTGTAAGAGGTCAACCTGTGTAGGATTATAATTGACCCTTGAATTAGTTATGCAAACAAAGCATGTTAGAGTGCACTGAAAATACCCAATCTTCACAAAGCTAGCAAACAATTAGCTTTAAACAAAATACAGAGAGTCTCCTTTAGCATACAGTTACCTGGTTGGAATTTACAGAAAAAACAACAAGGACTTCAGGCAAACCATAGTATTGATTCTTTTAAGTGCCATTGGTCTTCTGACCTATCCCACAGGCTCAGGGCAGATAAGATTATGATACAAACATAAGATACCTAATTAAGGCAACACTTTATTTAATCAAACTTCTACCCCAGTTTTCCCCTGAGGCTCAATTAAAAATAAATCAACCTGAACCACCCAATAGTCACCGAATCAATTTAGCAGGCCTTTTTTCAAAAGTCTGTTGCAATCAGCTGATTTTAGAGACATTTGGCTGTGTGAAAATGGCACTTTATGGCAGTTTGAGACACATAAAATGGAGCAACAGGCCTCACAAAATGCTCAGCTCTCATGACAACATCTAAATGCATATCTAATGTATGAAAACAATACAAGCCAGAACAAGGGAGAGCCAGTAGATATAATGTACCTGGATTTCCAAAAAGCATTTGATAAGGTCCCTCATGAGAGACTCTTGAGAAAATTAAAGTCATGGGATAGGAGGTAGTGTCTTACTATGGATCAGAAACTGGTTGAACGATAGAAAGCAAAGGGTAGGACTAAATGGTCAGTTTTCACAATGGAGAGATGTAAGAAGCGGTGTGCCTCAGGGATCTGTATTGGGACCGGTGCTCTTTAACGTATTCATTAATGATCTGGAAAAGGGTGTTAAGAGTGAGGTGATCAAATCTGCAGACGACACCAAGTTATTCAAGGTAGTTAAACACAAGCAGACTGAGGAACTGCAACGGGATCTTACAACACTGGGTGCCTGGGCATCTAAATGGCAAATGAGATTTAATATGGACAAGTGCAAAGTGAGGCACATAGGGAAAAATAATCCAAACTGCATACACAATGCTGGGTACTAAGCTAGGAGTTACCACTCAGGAAAAGGATCTGGGGGTGGCTGTGGACAATACAATGAAATCCACAGTGCAGTGCACAGCAGCAGTCTAAAAAGCAAACAATGCTAGGAATTATTCAGAAGGGGATAGAGAATAAAACTGAGCATATCATAAATGCCTCTATACAAATCAATAATGCAACCACAACTCAAATATTGTGTGCAGTTCTGGTTGCCCCATCTCAAAAAAGACACAGCTGAACTAGAAAAGGTACAGAGAAGGGCAATAAGAACGACAAAGGGTATGGAATGGCTGCCGTACAAAGAGAGGCTCGACAAGCTTGGGTCTCTTCAGCTTAGGGAAGAGAAGACTGAGAGGGGACATGATAGAGGTTTATAAACAAGGAGCAGCAGGAACGTTAGTTGAATCAGACATGTAGTGGCAGCAATGAATCTATTTGCATTGTGAAACTAAATCAGATAGTAGCATTCTTCTAAACCTAGTGGCTCTGTTTCCTTAAGTCCTAACAAATACATGAATGTCCTTCTCTCCACAAAACTACATGTTTTGTTTAGGTGAAAATATGTACATGACGGCCAAAACAGCAAATTTGAGATGACGGAGTGTGGATAAATCCTCTGTAGGGATGGAACTGAGCTTTGTATAGGACACCAGCTACTTTTTGCTTAGGCAGCTCAGTCAGCCCTTATGTGCATGTTAATTCCATTAAACGCTATCTTGCCTGGCAAGAGACTTCAAGAACAAGGCAAGTTTCGGTTAATGAAGAGGAGTGGTAACCAGGCCTGTGGTTTAGTGTTCAGTAAGTAGTCAGCCGTCTCCCTTCTGTAAGTTGCCAAAACATCCATTTTAAAGTGTGGATGTCTACAACGAGGCACCTCAGTCAATGGCCCAATGTAAAGTTTCTAGAGTCACCTTTCTAACTAGCTATCCAACTCTCAATACCCACTAGTGGGGGGGGAACAACAATAATCCTCGGTTTCTACTCAGTAAAATGAGTCTTGTAATACGAATCCCTCCCCCCCTTTAGGGCCAACTTCTGCCTTGGCCTCTCTATCTGCCAACCGTGTTTGGAGTTCCTACCGTGCTCAGCCCTTGGTAACATGTTGCCAGACGAGACACACTCTACTCTGGGTACAAAAGCAAGATTCTTTGGGAGAGAAGGGAATGGTCCTACCTGACTCAGAGCTTCCACCCTTGGCTGGGAGATTCTTTCGCTGTCTCGAAGCTGCTGTTTCAGGTGGCTTAGCTGATCCACTAAACTTTCCACCAGAGAGTTAGCGGGTTCTACAAGCTGCTCTCCCTCCTGCGCTGCTCCGAGATGGGTGGCTTGAGCCTTGGCCAAAGTGCTTCTCAGTGCCTGGATGGTGGCCTCCTTGGCCGAGAGCTGCTGGTGAAAGTGGCGCAGCTGCTGCCCCGACTCGTTGTAGAGGGTGCAGAGGGTGTTGTACCGGGGCACCTTGCTTCTCAAGCTCTTGTTCTCCCGGTGGAGCTTCTCCAGGGTCTCCTCGAGCTGCTTGAAGCGGGCCATCAGGGGGTCTTTGCTGCTGCTGCTGCCGCTGCTGCCCTCGCTCCTGGAGTACATCGCCTCGGGAAGCGAGTGCAGCTGCTGCTGCTGCTCCAGCTCCTGCAGAGGGAATAATCCAGCCAGGCGCATAGAGCCCGAGGCAGCCGCTGGCTCCGGCTTAGTTCCTTCCCGGCGAGGCAGAGCAAACAGGCGCAGCCTCCCGCTCGGTCTGGCACGGCTTCTTATCCAGCGGGCTGGGCCGGGCCGAACAACGCCTCCAGGGGAGGAGCCGAGCTCGGCAGCCCCAGAACCGACCGTCGGGAGATTCCCAGGGCGGGCAGCATGGAGGGCAGGGCAAGGCAGGGCAGGGGGAAGCAGCGGCAGGGAAAGCCAGCAGGGAATGCGGAGTGGGGGGCACCCGGCCGGCACACACGGGGCGAGGGGGAAGGAACGCAGGGCGGGCGAGGGGGCCGGGGAGAAGCTGAGAACTGGCGGTCGGAGGAGAGGAAGGGGCTGTCGCTCCCCGGCAGGAAGCTGCAGCCGGGCTGAGGCCCCCATGTCACTAGAGAAGGAGGAGGGGATTCCCGGGCGGGGCTTCCCAGCTGGCTAGGGCGCAAGCGGCTTCAGGGTTCTTGCTCGCTGTCCCCTGCATCCCGGGAGAAGGGCTCTCGCTCGCAGGGGGAATCCACCCCGGGGCCACAGAGACACACGGGAGGATTAGCAATCTGACATTGTTCAGGCCCGCAGAGCTCTCCAAGGAAGTTACTTAGGAGGCGAGAGGGGGACTTGGCCCCTTCATATGATCGGGGGCCGGGCTACTGTTTTCTCTCTGAGCCCCTTGGCCCATGGGCTGGTGGTGCTTTCTGTTGCTTGTGCCTGTTTCCAGAGGGGGAGGTCCCGTGCTGACCCGTTGTAGTATACTATCTGGCTTGCCTGTGCTGGGCTGCCAGCAGTCCCTGGGGACGCTATCTTTCTGGTTTGGGTCCAAGTTGGTGGTTTGACACGGGAATCCGTGTTCTTGTCCTGCGGCCCAGCAGTGCCTGCGCTGAGCTGCCACCACAACCCTGAGTGAGTGTGTTGCAGTGAGCTAGGAAGGAGAGGTAGGGGTCTGTACCGTTATTTGTTGCTCGACTGAGCTGTCTTTAGTGCTGATTCCACTTTGCCGTTGCTCCGTGGGTAGACGGGACGAGGGGACGTGTTCAAACTCCCAGTTCCGGGCGAATTCCTGGATCTCCATTGATGTGAACTGAGGGCCATTGTCACTCATCAGCTGGGCCGGTATGCCATGTCTGGCGAAATGGGCTCTTAGTTTTTCAATGACAACTCTAGACCAGGTGTCTTCTAGCTTGTCAACTTCCTAGAAGTTGGAGTATTAGTCGAGCGCCATCAGGTACTACCCCTCCATCCACGTGAAGGGGTCGATCTCCACTTTCTCCCAGGGTCTTGTAGGTGGGTCATGTGGTCACAGCATCTCTTTTTGCTGTTGCATACTGTCTGCTTTGCAGGTCTCGCACCTTTTGCAGAATGCCCGTATTTGTGCTGCCAGGCCAGGCCAGGACACACAATCTCGGGCAAGCCTTATGCAGCTTTCCACCCCCATGTGTGAAGCGTGTGTCGCTTCTAATAGTTTTTGTCGAAGCGATGTTGGGATCACTATTGTTGATCCTCTAAATATTAGTTCATCTTGAACACTCAGTTCTGCTTTGCAATGGTAGTATGCTCTGTTCCTCTAGGGGCCCTAGCCTTGTCTGCTGGCCATCCATTAAGAACGGTGGTCTTGAGCATTTGCAGTGTGGTGTCGTTTTCCGTGGCATCCTTTAGTTCCTTGAGCTTGTCCTTGCGCATGGGAACATAGAGGAGCATGTTGATGGATTCGATGTCCTCATCTCCCTCGTCGCCCTTGTGCTTAAGGAAGGTTCTGCTTAGTGTGTCCGCTAGGACCATGTTCTTCCCTAGGCAGTATCTGATCTTGATGTCATACTTCTGCAGTTTCATCCGCATGCGCTGTAGGCATTTAGGTGCTCCCAGCAGGGGTTTGTGCATGATGGTCTCCAGTGGCTTATGGTCAGACAGTACTACCACCTGGTGGCCAAATGTATATTGGTGAAAGCGTTCCACTCCAAACACCACTGCCAAGAGTTCCTTCTCTATTTGTGCGTACCCTTTTTCAGTTTTTGACAGTGCCCTGCTGGCATATTCG
Source organism: Sphenodon punctatus (assembly GCA_003113815.1). Classification (NCBI taxonomy): domain Eukaryota; kingdom Metazoa; phylum Chordata; class Lepidosauria; order Sphenodontia; family Sphenodontidae; genus Sphenodon; species Sphenodon punctatus. Next base: position 795,472 of record QEPC01006964.1, read on the forward strand.
ATGGGCCTGTCCTGTAACAACACTGCACCAAGTCCCTTCTCAGAAGCATCACACTGGAGGATGAGTTGCTGTCCCGGCTGGTAGTATTGTAGGATTGGAGCCTTGGCCAGCCGCTCTTTTATTCTTAGTAGGGCCTGTTCTTGTGGGTGTCCCCAGTCCCATGTTACGTGTTGTCACGTCAGTTGTCGTAGAGGTTCAGCCTCTGATGCTAAGTTGGGGCAGCATTTTGGAGAGGTAGTTCATCATCCCAATAAGTCTTTGTATGCCTTTCACATCCCTGGGCGGTGGCATGTCCACAATAGTCTCTATTTTCATGGGGTCTGCCTTCAATCCCTCAGCTGAAAGTATATGTCCCATGTAAGCCACCTGATGTTGTTTAAGTTTCATCTTTCCTGCGTTGAGCTTGATGTTTTGTTTCCTGCATCTCTGTAGGAAATGGCGTAGGTTGTAGTCGCGATCTGTCTCTGCTTTGTCATTGGTGGCCCCTTCTCCATAAATTAGAAGGTCGTCTGCAATTACCTTCACGCCCAGCAGCCCTTCCAGGGCTTGATGTAGCCTCCTTAGGAAGATCTCGGGTGCCAGGGAGATGCCCATGGGCATGCGTAACCACCTGTTTGACTCATTCTCATACAGCTTGTCTGTGGTTGAAATACATGGAAATGGTTGCCATTTTATGGAAACTCTTTACAGGTGAACGAACAGGAAATTGGAGTCTTCACTCGCAATCCATGCTAGGCATGCTCCCGTACTTTGCAGGAGCTGGTCATAGCCTGTATGCAAAATCAGTCTACACGTACATTCAGCAACTGCTTGAACTTGGAAAAACAGCAGCCAGACATATGCAAACTATTTTCAACTGGACTATCATGTTGTTTGCAGGACAGATCGGTACTGGGCAGAGCTCTCCTCAGACCTCCACTGAACAAGTATTGATGCGGATTGTGAAGACTACAATCCTGGATGTGGAAGCCTTACACATGGGCGAGGGAGAAGCTCAGCGACTCGTGTGGCTCCTGTCAAAGTCAGCCCTTGCAGAAATGAACAGTGCNCGTCAGTTGTCGTAGAGGTTCAGCCTCTGATGCTAAGTTGGGGCAGCATTTTGGAGAGGTAGTTCATCATCCCAATAAGTCTTTGTATGCCTTTCACATCCCTGGGCGGTGGCATGTCCACAATAGTCTCTATTTTCATGGGGTCTGCCTTCAATCCCTCAGCTGAAAGTATATGTCCCATGTAAGCCACCTGATGTTGTTTAAGTTTCATCTTTCCTGCGTTGAGCTTGATGTTTTGTTTCCTGCATCTCTGTAGGAAATGGCGTAGGTTGTAGTCGCGATCTGTCTCTGCTTTGTCATTGGTGGCCCCTTCTCCATAAATTAGAAGGTCGTCTGCAATTACCTTCACGCCCAGCAGCCCTTCCAGGGCTTGATGTAGCCTCCTTAGGAAGATCTCGGGTGCCAGGGAGATGCCCATGGGCATGCGTAACCACCTGTTTGACTCATTCTCATACAGCTTGTCTGTGGTTGAAATACATGGAAATGGTTGCCATTTTATGGAAACTCTTTACAGGTGAACGAACAGGAAATTGGAGTCTTCACTCGCAATCCATGCTAGGCATGCTCCCGTACTTTGCAGGAGCTGGTCATAGCCTGTATGCAAAATCAGTCTACACGTACATTCAGCAACTGCTTGAACTTGGAAAAACAGCAGCCAGACATATGCAAACTATTTTCAACTGGACTATCATGTTGTTTGCAGGACAGATCGGTACTGGGCAGAGCTCTCCTCAGACCTCCACTGAACAAGTATTGATGCGGATTGTGAAGACTACAATCCTGGATGTGGAAGCCTTACACATGGGCGAGGGAGAAGCTCAGCGACTCGTGTGGCTCCTGTCAAAGTCAGCCCTTGCAGAAATGAACAGTGCTCTCAGCAGTTAACAGAACTACAGTACCAAACAAGTGAACATTGTACATGTATTGTTTTTTATTGCTGTACGCCGCTCCGAGCTGTTTTCAGGAGGGGCGGGGTAAAAATCTAATAAATGAAATGAAATGAACAGCACAAGGACAGCACCCACTCCAGGCAGAAAAAAAATGATAAAGACACCCGTATTATCTATTATTATCTCCAGGATAGAAACCCATTCAGCAACTATCCATCGCTATGAAACATAGCAAATGGAGTGACAACAGGTCAAGATGTCAATGCTGATATTGCAAAGTCTGTTGGGGAGAATATTTTTAAGTCAGTGGTAGGAAAAAGTGTTTCACAGTACACATTCAAGTACACCAAGTTGTGGCACTATAAATAATGCTGTGAAGGTAGGATCGAACCCCATACATATCGATCCACAGTTACTTTTCCAACGTCTGGTTCTAGCAGCAAAGACCATCAATGAAGATCTCTCACAAGTCTTCAAATAAGATTTCCATCATCACTTTTTGAGCAGTCTGGACTCCTGAGAGAGGCAAACAAGCCAGTCCTTGCTGAAGCATTGCGGTGGGCCATATTAGGCAGAACCCTGATGGTGGGTCCTGGGGCTGGAGTGGCTGGCTGTTTCTTGATGCCGTGAAATGACAGCTTCCCATGAGTGGGATGATGGCCCCAGAAACCTGACGGTGGGTCCTGGGACTGGAGTGGCAGCTTCTGGATGACATGGATGGAGAGCCCTCCCTGCCTGTAATGTAG
>QEPC01006964.1:799468-820591 GCA_003113815.1 Sphenodon punctatus
CCCAACCCTGTTTTTAAATTGTGTTGTTTTTAAAATGCTATTTTTATTTTTTAATTAAATTGTATGTCATCCCGGGATGCCGTAGGCATGGGGGGCAACTAACAAATGTGTAAAATAAATAAATAATATCCCTAGTAGATTGTGCTAAAACATGCTGTTATTGAGGAAGACGCAGATGTCCTACTCCTCTTGTGCCACTACACAAATATTGATGGTTTCAGTCTTCACTTCACCTCAGAGGGAAAGCTAAACTCCAAGAAGCAGCCAGAGGTATGGGACATTAAATGTTTGAAGAAAAAAACTGACTGTGAAACTACCCTGTACCTACCGTTTGTACATGCAGTAGGTGGCTGTGACAGTACCTCTCATTGGTTTGGTGTGGGGAAAGATGTGCCTTTGCAGAATCTTAGAAGTAGTGCACACTTCATGGAGCAAGCTAAAGTTTTCTACAATATAGCAACCAAAAAACATATATTCAAAGCTAATGAAAAGACCATAGTTTACCTATACAATGGTTCACCTGGTGAGAACCTGGACACACAATGCTACAGACACTTTTATGAGAGAGTTCATGGAAGTACATCACTTGTACACATTCACACACTTCCTCCAACCACAGCAGCTGTCAAGTACCACAGTTTACATGTGTACTATCAAATACAGTGCTGGATAGGGCAAGCGGATGGTTTGTGTGTAGAAGGTTAGGAATGGGTAATTTCAGAAAACCGACTATATCCTGTACCAAGCGACATGGCACCAGCCCCTCCAGAGCTCCTCAACGCGTTTAGGTGCAAGTGTCAGAACAACAGAGAGTGGTCAATGCAGCTGTACAAAATGTGGACTACAGTTTACAGTGGCATGTGGATATTGCCATGGTGTCAGCTGTTCTAAATCACCAGCCCTTTCTCACAGTGATCTCACTGAAGAGACAGAATATGAATTTAACATCTGTGGATGCATTATTGTATATTTTATATTGATTTTGTTGTGTTTAAATGACAATTGTACACCAGTACAATGATGAAATTTTACTGGAAAGGGGCTACAATGTTTTAGTAGAAATTTATCATCACTTGTAGTGAAAGATTGCAGAAGACCTATGTACACCAGTGGAGCCAGTTAGTGAACCCTTATATATCTTATTCGGCCTACTTTTGCTTTAAGAATCCATCTTGTATGTCATGAGTTGTACACATGCCTTTTTGGCAACTTATGCTGTATTGTATAGGTTGTTGTTCAGAATGCCAAGGCCAGTTAGAGCTGTAATGTTATGAGATGCGCTTATCAGTAACTGAGCCTGATACTGAGAAAAAGGTCTAATTGGAAGTTGAATGACTCAGGCCAGAGGGAGGCAATAGTTAATTGTTAGCACATGCGCAGTGTTTGCCTAGTGGGTTTGTGAAGACAGAATACTATAAGACAGAGCAGCCGGGGACCCACATTGGAACTTCACTGCTGACCACTCCGCAGACGTGCAGAGGGGGAGCGGCAGAACCTGGGGCCCACCTGGGGATCATCTCGCAGCTGTTGCTGGGGTTTCCCGGCTTGCATAAAGGGATGTGAGAAGCTGTCTTTTACTTTCTGTATTCATTGGGGTTATTATTTTTATCTTTTATGTTGTGTATTTAATAAAATAGCTTTCTTGGCACAATATCATTTGAGTCATCACTGTACTGATCTAAAAGAACAAACAATTTCAAGACAACTATAGGCACATAGCTGTTATGTATTTGGAAATTTATAATCAAAATACATATTCTTTGTCACTGGAAAGCTAAAATTATTGAAGGTGGAAAGCAACAGATACATTTTGTCCATGCACATGATAGTTTTGTCTGTTTTTGTCAAAATTCAGTGCTAGATGGCATTAGAGTGGTGGCCATCTTTGGCATCTCCTAATTTTGAAATGTTTCCCTACCTATAATTTGTTATAGCATTGATAGGTTGAATACATTGCTTGTATGAATAAACAAGACAGGTGTGGTTTCTGTTACAATTAGTTTTATGTCAGTCCCCAATTTTCAGTAGATTGACTGGACTATGAGACAGGTGGCCCTAGTAGAGGTTGTGGGCATGGACATGTGCATGGGGGAGTTTGCAAGCCCTCTTCCACTGGTGGCAGCCCACCACCCAAACTGAAGAGACCTGATCTTTTTCCCCCTCAAGGCAGCAGTTCTTATCACAGCAACATGTGGCAGCATATATGTTGGGAGTGGCATCTGTGGAAGGCAGGGAGCCCCAGCCTTCAACAATTTTTAATAGTTTTTTTATTGTTGTAAATAAACCCAAAAGGGGGGGGACCCAAACAGAGAACCAGACTCCCCAGCAACAGAGTGGAAGGGAATCCAGAACAGACAGTCCAGGGTGGGCCATCTGCTGAGGACGCCTGGGTACCTAAAGAACTATGTAACTGATTAGAGCCCATAGTAAAGATGAGGCTCCAGTGGTGGCCAAGTGCTAGCAACCTCTGGCCACACACACACGCACACACATATGACATCACCCTTGGGTGCTAAAACATGGAGACTCTGGCCCAGCGGGTTACTAGAAGCTTCATTTCGTTTTGTTTTTTTTCTTCTTTCTTTTTTCTTCTTCTTCTGCCCTTTGTGTTAATTTTCTTGATGTTGTAGAACAAGGGAACATTTTCCGGGGGGGGGAGAGGAGGAAAGATGTTATAGAGGGACTTGGTATAGCCCAGACTCAGGGAGAATGGACACACCTCGGGCCTGGAGGGGTGTGGTACAGTCCAGCCTTGGTGGAGGGCTTTTCCCTGTCTCTCTGCTCACCCTCCCCCTGCCTCAGCCTTTCTCTCCTGGCCGGGTGGGCAAGCTAGCCACAGCAGCAACTAGCAATGGATTGCTCTTCATTTAACCTCTAACAATAAACGAGAAACTTAAATAAACCTCTTCTTGTTACAGGCAGGGAGGGAGTTCCAGGCATGGGGGGCAGCTAGGGTGAAGGAACAAAGGCAGTTAGGAGAGCAGGGGAGGTGTGGGAGGGCAAGAGAGGTGGCAGAAGAGGAGCAGAGTTCACGGACTGGAGTAAGAAGGGAAATCAGCACAGAGAGATACGGGGAAGCAAGGTTGTGAAGAGCTTTATAGGTGAAGACTAGGAGCTTGTGCAGGATTCATTCAGGAAGGGGGAGCCAGTGAGGAGAGCAGGGGCTGCATGTGTTCGAAGCAACAGGCAAGGTGGATGACCCTGGCAGCAGCGTTTTGGTTGGAGATAAGGGGAGAAAGGGGGAGGCCAGTGAGAACGAGGTTACAGCAGTCAAGGCAAGAGATGACCCAGGCATGAACAAAGGTTTTGGCAGAGAAGATAGTGAGAAAAGGGTGAATTTTAACAATGTTATGGATGGAGAAGAGACAGGATTTGGCAAGAGTCGATGTAGGGTTTAAAAGAAAGGGGTGAGTCAATGATGAAGCCTAAGCTATGGGCTTAGGGGATGGGAAAGATGGTGACCCCCATTGATAAGGATAGATAGGGAAGAGGGAGAGGAAAGATGGGGGGGAGATCAGGAGTTCAGTTTTAGCCATGTTGAGTTTGAGTTGACGCTGAGATATCCAGGTAGAGATGTCAGAGAGACAGCTGGTGAGGCGAGCTTGAACAGATGGAGAGAGAGAGGGAGTAGAGAGATAGAGTTGAGTGTCATCAGCGTAGAGGTGATATTGGAAGCCATGGGTGGCAATAAGTTTGCCTAGGGACAGGGTATAGTTAAAGAAGAGGAGAGGGCCAAGGACGGAGCCTTGGGGAACACCAACCAAGAGGGGAAAGGAGGTGGAGTTGGCAAGAGACACCTTGAAGGAGCGGTCAGAGAGGTAGGAGGAGAACCAGTCAAGGACGGAGCCATGGAAGCCAAGGAAGTGAAGTGAGTCCAGCAAGAGTGAGTGGTCAACAGTATCGAAGGAAGCAGAGAGGTTAAAGAGGACGAGAATGGAATAGAGGTGGTTAGATTCAGCCACAAGAAGATTGTTGATGATCTTAGCGAGAGCAGTTTCAGTAGAGTGAAGGGGGAGGAAGCCAGATTGGAGGGGGTCAAGGGAGGAGTTGGTGGAGAGGAAGTCAAGGCAGCGGGAGTAGACAACATGTTCCAGAAGCTTGAAAACAAAAGGAAGGAGTGAAACAGGATGGTAGCTAGAAGGGTCAGAGGGGTCAAGAGTGGACTTTTTGAGGATAGGAGGAGATAGTAGTGTGCTTGAAGGTGGAGGGGAAAGAGCCAGTAGAGAGGGAGAGGTTGATGATGTGCAAGAGGGAAGGGATGACAATGGAGGTTAGGAGGTGGGAGGGGATGGGGTCAAGGGGGCAAGTGGAAGGGTTGGAGGAGAAGAGCAGGGAGGAGATTTCCTCAAGGGAGGTGGGAAGGAAGGAGAACAGGAGAGATGGAGGGGGGAGGGAGTAGGAAGAAGAGTGGGAAACGATGTCAAGGTCTATCTTGGAGGTGAAGAAGAAAGCGAGATCCTGAGCAGAAAGGGAAGAGGGAGGAGGAGGACAGGGGGGCTTGAGGAGGGAGTCAAAGGTGGAGAACAGGTGGCAAGGGTTCTGAGAACAGGACTCAATGTGGGAGGTGTAGTAGGGGTCGAGTGGACTTTTTGAGGATAGGAGAGACAGTGGCATGCTTGAAGGCTTATGGGAAGGATCCAGTAGAGATGGAGAGGCTGATGATGTGCAGGAGGGAAGGACAGACAGTGGAAGCAATGGAGGTCAGGAGGCGGGAGGGGATGGGGTCAAGGAGGCAAGTGGAAGTGTTAGAGGAGGAGAACAGGGAGGAGATTTCCTCAAGGGAGGTGGGAGGGGAGGAGGGAGAGGGGAGGGAGTAGGAAGAGGGCAGGAGTGGGAAGCAATGTCGAGGCAGATCTTGTCTATCTTGGAGGAGAAGAGGAAGCGAGACCCTGAGCAGAAAGAGAAGAGGGGGGAGGACGGGGGGGTTGAGCAGGGAGTCAAAGGTAGAGAACAGGCGACGAGGGTCCCAAGAACAGGATTCAGTATGGGAGGCATAATAATGCGGTCTTACAAGGGAGATAGAAGAAGTAAGGGAGGAGAGAAGGAATTTGAAGTGAAGGAAGTCAGCATGAGAGTGGAATTTGCACCAGAGGCATTCAGAAGCATGGGTGCAGGAGCAGAGGTGGTGGATACTGGAGGTGAGCTAAGAACAGAGGTTGTGGGTGCGGGCAGGGCAGGGCAGGAGGAGAGGGGGCAAGGGAGTCAAAGGTGGAGGAAAGAGATGCATTGAAAGCAGAGACGACAGAGCTGGGGGAGGAGGGAGAGAGAGGAGGCAAAGTCCAGGGGGTTAATGGTCTGCAGGTCATGGAAGGGGCATGGAGATGGGGAAGAGGAGGGGGGCAATAAGAGATGTTGAAAGAGGCAAGGAAGTGGTAGGAGATGGGATGAGGATCAAAGGAGAGATCAGAGATGGAGCAGTTCCTAGAGAAGACAAGGTCAAGAGAATGGCCGTTAGGGTAGGTGGGGGAGTTGGTCCAAAGGTGGAGGTTGGACCAAAGGAGGACCCCCCCCATTCTCTTCAGGCACTCTCTGTTCTCCCTCACAAGGTGTCCCCCCTTCTCCCTCACTGACCCTGCCCCCAAGAAGAGTTCCACCCGATGGGAGGGTGGAAATCCTCTTGATAGCAGGGCTGGGCCAAGCTGGGCACCCCTGCCCCACTCTCCTCGGGCACCCCTGCACCCTGCCCGTTCTCCTCAGGCACCCCCCATTCTCCCTCACAAGGTGTCCCCCCTTCTTCCTCACCGAACCTGCCCCTAAGAAGAGTTCCACCCCTTGGGAGGGTGGAAATCCTCACCCCTTCCTCCTCGAGAGGATTCCCTCCTCATTCACCCCCTTCCCCCAGGAATGGTAAGGAAGTCTTTTAGGAGCTCTTTTCATGGGGGAGCTTTCCACTGCCCCATTTTTGAGGTTACTGTGTTGGAACCATGGCGGGTTCCTCTGGAACCTCTCTTGGTTCCTATAGAACCCCAAGTTAGTCTTGGTGGCCCACCTGGGCACCCCCACCCCTGTTCTCTTTGGTTACCCCCACCCCTGTTCTCTTCTGGCACCACCCCCACCCCCGTTCTCCCTCACAAGGTGCCCCCCCTTATTCCTCACTGCCGCTACTTCCAATTTGTCCCTTAAGGTCAGTTGGGGAAAAAGAATTTTGGCTAATCAAATCTTTATATTCCTTTCTAGCCACAAGAAATCTCTCCACTGTTTGGTCATTAATGACATTGCCCCTTAAGGCCCATGTCAATCAATTAAGTTTACATTTAGCCATTCTGCGTGTATGATCAAACCAATTTGAGGGTCTAAATGAATCATGCGCCTTATTTGTATGGAGCACTAAATAAGGGTGCAACCTACTGATCAAATCCTCATATACCTGTAGGATATTGTCAGACGTTGCCACTGCAAAAGACTCTAAGGCTTGGGGGGTTAGGAGAGTCGCTATGGACTCCTGCGCTTTCTGAGTCCATTTGATCCTCCTCTCCACCTCCAAACCAGCCCATGTCGTTGCTTCCTGGCTGACCTGACCCACCTCACCCGGGTCTGAGAGAGTAATTAATCCATGTGATAAGAGGAAAATGGTCCGAATCTGAGGCTAACAGAACCTCAGAAAGTTGACTATCTGGGGGAGTAATGATTCCGAAACTAAAATATAATCTCTTATACTACATCCTAAGTGGGAGATGAAAGTATACTCTCCCTCCTGATTGCTGGGCATGGCACCATTTAACATCAGCAAGTCTGATGTCCCAATCAAACTTTGCAGCAAAAGGCCAGCCCTATTAGAGATCTTATCTTTAAGTAGTGTGGAAGAAACACTTTAGGAACCGGATCGTCCAACTCTAAAACCCCCTTTATCTTGGAAGAGTAACCCATACGAGCATTAAAATCCCCAGCCATAAGAATCCATTCCTCAGGGTACATATTCTTTAACAATGTCAGTGCATTCTCCAAGGAGCCCCATATTCTGTCAACATAGTATGGTGACGTAAAATGAGGAATATAAACATTAAATTACAATAATATCTTGTGAATGGGGCAAACTCAGCCTCCAAACTGCAAAGAAAGGTAGTTGAGACATAAGCTCTACAACTGAAGCCTGAAAAGAGAACTCTATAAGTAATGCTAAGCCTCCACTGGGTCTGCCCTGGGCCAACAGGATATTGCAGGTGAAGAAAAAACTTCATAAGCCTTAAATGCAAACTTCGCAGTTAGCCAGGTCTCTTGTAGAAGAATACAGTTTTGTTGCTGCTGCAGAAAGCCCCAAAAGTTTGGATCAGAAACTTTATTTCTCCAACCTGAGACATTCCAGGAAAGCAGGGACAAAGTCCCATTATTAAGTTTATGTCATCCAGTTGGGGTGTCCATATCACCCCCTTCTGCCCCTAGTAAAGCTCAATTCTGCTGCGTACATGGAGGTAACACCAACTCCTTGCAAGGACAAACAACAAACTGAGACGAACTAGCTAAGCAATTAGTGGGTAACCTACTAGGGCTGGTATCCGCTGTTATTAATCTCCTTTCTCCAGTATCCCCTAATGCCCTATTCCCCACAATCGCCACTTCAGGGTCATACCTCCTAGCTGCCTCAAGCGCTATTGGCATTTCTAATGCTGGATTGGTCCTGTGTAGTGTACTCAGTATGTTCCCCAACCTATTCAGGATATGGCTTTGTTCGAGCACTGCCCTAGATTGAAAGGCTGACACCCATTGATGTTCCTGCTCCTTAAAAGAATCGAGTTCTAAATTAAAACATAAAGCTGGAGCGGCTGTGGGCATGCCCTGTCTACAATTATCCTGATGCTGTGTACTTACAAGGTTCTCATCACAAGTAGGGCACACCCCTATTTCCCCAATAGCCAAACTGGCAATTCTGTTACGCGGGCTAAGTGCTGGTGCTAAAGGAAGTTCCTGTAAATCGTTCTGTAAATCTAAAAGAGGGACTTGCTCATTCACTGCTACTAAGTCATCCTTCGGAAGCGGAGAGCCATTTAAATCCATCGACTTTGAACGAAAAGGAAATCCCTTACGTACCAAAAGTCTATCACTCTCTTCCCCAGCTCCCTACGTACTCTCCCCAAACTCCATACTCTTTGAAGGAAGTAACAACCTTCTAAACTGAAGGGAACAGCTCCTCCATCTTAGCCTCCCCTAAGCCCTGCTCCCATAGTGGTTATGCTGCTCATCATTCTACTGCGGCAGCAAAACAAATTTTCTCTATTACATTTTATTTAACAAAAAATTTGCATATTCCATAGTCAAGAAACCTCCGATTTACAGGAAGAGTTAAGGCTCTTGCAAATTCAATCATGCACTAAAAAGCATGGAAATTGCAAGTTAAGGCTCCTGTCTTAACTTTTGTTTCCTGTTAGCAGTAAAAACATTGCACAGGCTCGCATATTGTGCTCACTTACTAAGTCCAGGCCTGCTTCTGTCCCCAGCTTCAGTGTTGCCCCAAACCTGCAAAGAGGAAGATGATTGGGGCTAAAAGAAGAAGGCAAAGTGTGGGTGCATGGAGTCTACATTGTAAGTGAGCACAATATGCATTACTGAATTTGCAGGAGCCTTAACTCTTCTTGTAAACCAGAGGTTTTATGACTATGGAATATAGTTAAGGCCACCTCGCATCCTTGTTTAATGCATGAATGTTCTATGGCTTGTCAAATTGGCACCATACTTTCCTATTTGTCTGAGATTTGCAAGGAGGATTGTTTCGGTGAAGGGTACACTCTGTTCAAATATTATGCAAATTGAACAAACAAGAAGAAAGTTACAGCAGTTTGAAATTCAGAGATTTTTCTGGCTTGTTTCAGATGCTTTTAAAATTGGGTCGAAAGTGTACTTTTTGAAAACTCCTGTGAGGTGGAGTGCTGTTAGAGAATTCCTTTTTGATTTTTCAAAATCGATCTGGTAACTTTAAAGTTGTAAATTTTTAAATTTTCCATATTAATCAATGGGAGAGTTCATAATCTCTCACAAACTTCATCTTTTATATAGCACTCGGAGCATTTTACATGTAAACACAACTTTTAATCCTCGCAACAACCCTGTAAAGTAGGTTAGGCTGAAAGAAAATGTCAATGATGTCTGGCCCAAGGTCACCCAGTCGTTTCTGGCTAAGGCAAAACTTGAACTGGGGCCTCTCCTGGTCCAAGTACTGTGCACTTAGCCATTACACAACACTGGCTCCCGCTATTAGCCTCAGCTGCATGTTATTATGAAATAACCACATGCACATTATTAGCCTCAACTGGCCAACAGAGGGGTTCCATCCAACGTGAGCAGGCAAGATGACATCTGACCCCAGGAGGTTGAAAGGAGGGGTGGGGGAGGAGTGGACTAGGAGGGTTTAATTTGTGTGTGGGGAGGTACTGGAAGTGGGCAGGGACTAACTTGTTGGTCGGGTCGTTGGGAGTTGAAGAGGGGGTTGGGAGTTGGAGAGGGGGTTAACTTGCCAGTAGGGGGTGCTGGGAGCAGGCAAGGGTTTTAATTTGTAGAAGGGAGTTCTGGGAGCACTCAGGGGGATTAACTTGCATACTTAAACCTGTATCAAGAGGTGGCAACCTGGTAGGCTGGTCACCCCCTCAGCCAGAATCTGTTGTGAAGCAGAAACAATCGAGACCCAACTGGGCTGAGGAGAAGAGAGATTGTACTTCTGGGGAGGGTGCATGGGAAGGAGGAGATGCTCCTGTGTCCCTCTCCCCCACAGGCTCCATCTCTAAGCCTCGCTGCCATTACCAAGTGGCAAGCACTGCTTCTCAGCTCAGGAGCAGCTCCTGAAGTCTCCCTCCTCTTGGGCTCCCACTGGCTTTTCAGTGGGAGTATCCCCACTGAAGGGGATACTCCAGGAGCTGGGGAGGAGGAGGTGGGAAAGGCCAGGTGGTTCCTCAGTGCCCTGGGTCTTTGGAGCAACAGCAGATGACCCAGCTTTCCGTTGGTCTAGAGCAGGGTGGATGCTCCCTTTAACAGAGACCTTTGTGCAGAAGGACATGTGGTTTCCACTCAGCTTTCTCCATCCATCAACAGCGGGGTCCTGGGAAGAGAGCCCAGTTCCGCAGTCACCCAATTCACTACTAGGAACACTCAATGACCCTCAAACCTTCACTAGGCTAAAGAGGGGGCATCCCCATCCATCCCATCACTTGGGGTGTTCAGTGCTTAAGGGGTGGTGACTCACCCACTGCCCCTTTGCCCAAACTGCCAGGATAGGGGATCCCCCAATCACTCACATGTCCCCCTCAAGGCAACACTTCCATAGCTGGAGTGGCAGCCTCTCTGTCTCTGTGTAGCTCATGGGTTCAGGGACTGGGGGAAGGAGCTGTGGGGCCCAGGCAAAGGAGGGGCAGGTGCCTAGTGTGTACCCCTCCCTTTCTCAGGCTGGGTCCGTGAAAGGCGAGAGATTCCAGTGAAGGGGGGGGCAAGGAGTTGACGCACCCTCATGGTGAGGGCTTGGAAGTTTCAGGGAAGCGTGTTGTGTACTTCATAAGGGAAATAGTTCAAAACGAGCTACGCCTCCTCCAGCCTCTCTGGGAGTTACAGCCCCATCTTAATGGAGGAACTCTTTGACAGCAGCAAACAGAGGGGAGAATCTCACACCCAACCCTCCTCCTTGCCAGTATGGGATGGAGATATATTAAAGATGGCATTGAAACTCCTCTGATATAGGGGGAATTTTGTGCATTTCATTTTCAAAAAAGGAGGAAATTCTCTACTCAAAAAAACCTTCAGTTAAGAGAGTAGTTACAAAGTTAATAATGCTCCAAAAGCATGGAAATTGAAAGTAAAGGCTCCTTCCATGCCATGTAAGCAGTAAAGGCATTGTATAGTCTTGCATAGTCTGCCTACTTACAACTTAGGCTCCATGCACCCATACTTTGTCTTTATGCTCCCCCCCCCCCAAACACACACAGGAACATATTTTAAACGTTATAGCCAGGTCACAAGAAGTTGTCAGAATCAGGACCTTAATAAGCAGTGTCAGGATATGTAGCAAAACAGTCACAACTGGATGGGAAAGGAAGCATGTGAGGGCACAGGCAGGGGTGTTCGGAACAGGACCCCAAGCCTCCAAATATAAACACACACAGGCCCTCATAAAGATGAAAGCATAAGGAATTCAGCTGAAACTCTGCATTACAAAGCATTATAGAGTGCTGGACAATAGTCTGGGAGTTTGTCTGGGCAAAACCCCAAGAAATGTATTAAATAAAGTACCTGGCATCCAGGTGTAGCAGAATAAAAGAATTGGAACAAAAAACAAATTAATAATTAGGAAGGAACGATAAGTCGTTAGGGGACACCTGCATAGGCTGAATGCCAAATAAGTGGGCGTATATGGCAGTATTATGGTACAGCAAACTAAATAGGATAGAATCAGAATTAACTGTTTAGAAGAACAAGGGGACTCAAAGGCATCCCTGTTTGTGCCAGGCATGATGGGTGAATAGTGTGGAATAGTTCTTTGCCAGCTTCAATCTTTACTCCCCTTACTATGCACAGTTGGAAATAGGGCTGTACCGAATAGTACGTCCAAGTACTTGGGCTGAATACTGAATTTCTGAATAGTCAACCCGAGTACTCTGTGGCCCTTCGGCGTTGTTTCCAAAGTTCGGAATTTGGATTCAGAATTCCGGACCTCAGAAAATGTTGGGAAACTTTGTAAAGTTGTTGCAAAGTTCTTGAACCTATAGCCAAAGCACTACCCAAAAAAGCAGGCTAGCAAGGGTGGGACAATCGCTTCAGAGGACAACCCAAAAAAAGTGCAACTGCATGCAGAAATTTTTTTTTAAAAAACAAAAAAACAGTAGTGTATCCACAGCATGGCCCACCATCACTGCTAATGGTGCACCCACTTTAATCATTATGCCAACCAATCAGTGCACAAAAATGCGGGCTAGCAAGGGACATCCACTCAAGAAGAATGCAACAACCCCCACAATACAGTCTGCAACTGTATGGAGAAATAAATCCCCCCCACCCCCCAAAAAAAATGCCAGCAAGCACAGGCCCCAGAAGCAGTCACAAAATTAAGAAACCAGACATTCACACCCCTCCCCCCAGGGGCACCCTCTTCCTTGGCATGGCATTGTGGCAATGGTAACTTGAAATGCTCAAACAAACTTGGGAAGTGAAATCAGGCAGAGAGGTTCCAGTCTGACTCTGGCCTCATGGTGCCAAGCAGCTGACAGATCAGTAGAAATTACACTTTGCAAGGAATCAGTTAGACTCTGTTGTGTGCCATGCCACAGCCAAACAACACACGCAACCCCGCAAAACAGTCTGCAACTGCATGGAGAAATCAATCCCACCAAAAAAAGCTAGCAAGCACAGGCCCCAGCAGCAGTCAAAAAATTAAGAAATTCACACCCCACCCTCTCCAGGGGCACCCTTTTCCTTGGCATGGCATTGTGGCAATGGTAACTTGAACAGATCAGGCAAATTTGGGAAGTGGAGTCATGCAGAGAGATCCCTCCTCATGGTGCCAACTTGTGCCAACCAAGCAGCAGGCAGCCCCTCCTCTCCTCCCTTCACTGGCTCCCCCTTCCTCAACAAACCCTTCACAAGCTCCTAGTCTTCACCTATAAAGTTCTGCACAACCTTGCTCCCCCCTACGTCTCTGTGCTAATTTCCCTCCGTACTCCAGTCCATGAACTCTGCCCCTCTCTCGCCCTCCCACGCCTCCCCTGCTCCCCTAACTGCCTTTGTCCCTTCTCCCTTGCTGCCCCCCATGCCTGGAACGCCCTCCCTGCCCGCATCCGCCTCGCCCCCTCCCTTCATACCTTCAAATCCCTCCTCAAGACCCACCTCTTCTGCTCTGCCCTCCCCGACTTCTTGCTCCCCTCACCTAACTCCTGCTGATACCCTCCATCCAGTACAATCTGTTACCTAAGGTCTGTGTACTCATATCCTCACCACATGGACCAACCAGCCAACATTCTTGATGTAACTAAGCCAAGCGTGTGCACCTGGGACCGCGCAGCCTCGTGAATGTTACACTCCTTGTCTCTCCCTCTGTTCTCCTTCCTTCATCTCCCCCCCCATCTCTCTGATTGTAAGCCCTATGGCAGCGATCATGTCTATTCAATTACTTTGTAAAGTGCCAGGTACATTGCTGGCACTATATAAATGCTTGTTAATAAATAAATAATAATAATAATGTGGCACCCAATTATGATTTTTTTTTTAAATCCTGCATGGCATGGTAAAGGGTAACATACCTGCATTCACCAGCATTGGTCCTATGGACATACCATGCCAGGCCAGGCACCCCTCTCCCCTCAGCCGATTACTTACAGATCCAGCAGCACTGTAGCATGCAGCGCAGCCAAATTTACTAAAGAGAATGGACAAAATGGCTGCAGTGCAGACACTTTTACTTTTGCCCTGGCAGCCAGTTCAAAAGCTGACCATCTGACTTGGCCATCCAATCAAAACATGCCATCTAGCTTAGCTTACCATCACTCAGTTTTCCCCTTCCATACCCCCTCCTACCAAGTATGGCACTAAGTTTCATTTTCAGAAGAAACACAACTGTTCACCAGCCCCCCCATGTGTGCAGAGGTTTCCAAAGTTTTAAGAACAACAGCCTTGGTCCTCGGAACTTTGGAATTTGGCCTTTCCGAACCAAATACCTTAATATTCACCAAATTCCAAAGACTTTGTTTCAGTCATAGTCAGAAGTCACCTTGGGGTAGGCACAATACCCCTGTCTGCTTTAACTCCCGAATGACAACTGTCTATTGGATATACAAAGGTTATTGGCTATGGGGTGTCAACGATAACCTTTGTCACCAGTAACATCTACGGGCACTTTGGCCAAGCACCCTAGGGAATATGTCCTGTCTCTTAAATGAGATGTTATCTTGGATGCCACTGAATGCTGGACAGATGGCTCTAAAAGAGGGGGAAGTACTGAAAGGAACCTTGGCACAGTATAGCTGATGCATATAGAAAGCAACAGCACTTAACACATAGGCCAAAAATATAGAGAACAATAGAAGCTTCTGAATTTGCAGTTAGTGTAAGTGAAGCCATGCTAAATACATCAGCTCTTGGCAAAGGAGAATGGGAATGTCTCTGTACCAGTTCTTGGCAGAAGAAAATATGAACACCTGATACCAGCACAAAACAGGATGACAGTTGCATTAATAGAGTGCATCCAAAGGTAGTACATGCCTTATTGTATCATACATGCAAAATGTCAGTTACTAAATAGTTATAAACCTAGTTATTGGCTAAGGGAAGTAGGAAATCATTGTACCGGAGAAAGGATTTTGAGGTGCACCAACATTGTCCTGACAATCTAATTGATGGCTATATTGTGCTGTCTCAGGACAGACATAATGTAAGGATTCTGAGGTACACCAACACTGTCCTGACAATCTAATCAATGATCATATTGTGCTGCTCCAGAACAAACATGATGCAAGGTTTGGGGGCTGGAGGTAGGGTAGCTTTGACCAGTCTACTTGGAACTAGGGTGACTTTGGGCAATTTGGATGCCTGCTAAAGGTTGCCAAATGAGCTGTTTCTACCTAGAGATGGACTGGTTTTGGCCAACTAAGATGCTCACTAAGAGTTGTCAACTGGGCTGGGTTGATCAATGACATAGTAAAGTGCAACCAAAAAGTGTATAAATAACGTAGGCACAAACGGTTGGCAGCTGCTCCACCTCCACCGTACCCAAACTCAAGCCTCAGAACCCTGCAGAGGACATTGTGACTGATCATCATTGAGAACTCTTGCAGTGCTAGAGTGCTGAGACACTTTTTGTTAGTGCATTTTGCTTGCTTACCTGTAATCACAGAACTTTACATAAATAAATGTTACATGAACAGTGATTAAATGCTAATGCTCTTGTTGAACACTAGGTTAAAGACCCGCACAGCAAAATAGATACTGAAGCCCAGTTGGGAAAAAGGGGGATCGCCCCTGTGTGTCGCTGCAACAGGGGGTCCATTTCAAGAGGTGTCTGAGAGAAGATTACCAGCAGAGTTGAAAAGACAATTCACAGTGAATGCTGCTTTGTTGAAGACAGCTCATTTGCTACCCCTTTTGTGATGTTTGTTTGTTTGTTTGTTCCCATTCAGGAATGCCTATTGCTAGGTATTTTCAGTACATGCCAGCATTCTTGGCACATGGGCAGAAGAAGGCGGCAGATACAGCCTTCGCAGACCAGATACAGCAGGCACAGTTTTTCCCTCCTCCCAGCTTGATTTCCCAATCTTGAAGGTGAAAATGATATGGGGTCATGGGCCAGGTAAGTGACAACACTAGTGCACAAAAGTACCAATAATTAAAATGATAGAAAGTACTGAAAAATTGCCACCTTCAATCCTGAAAGCAATAGAATCATGAAAAGAATCCCAGACTCAAAAATTTCTACTGAACATTTGGCAATGTTCCTGACATGACAGGATTTCCCATCTATTTGGGAACAATTGTTTTCGATTCAGCACTAGTTGCCACTCAGGAAACAGTCCAGGAGACAGTGTAAGGGGCTGATAATGCAGTGTTAAATCAGGTCTGTACAAAGGAGGGTCAAAGGCAGGAAGAAGGCGTAGGGTAAGGCAAGGAACAATGCTAAAAGGCAGGAACAAGAGATAAACAGCAGGGATCCAGGTGACCAACTGTCTAGAATAGGGATGGGCAATCCATTTTGTTTTTATTTGTTACTAAAACGAATGGAGCCCCATTCATTTTCGAAACTAACGTTCTGAAAATGAATGGATAAGCAAACAACATACGTCTGCTTTCATTCATTTTGGTTTTTGTCATTTGGTTTAATAAAAAAAATATTTTTTTTATGATTGCGCATGCATAAAACAGTCACAAGACTGTTCTATGCATGTGCAGCCTTTTCCAAAATAGCAACATCAGCATCAGTACTATTTTTGAAAAGTGCACACACGCACAAATGGTTGGCAGCCATTTTACACATGCGCAGTGATGTTCACATTTTAATTTTTTTTTTAAAAAAACAAACAACAACATTGTGCATGTGCAAAATTGCCATGAGACCATTCTGCACATGTACAGCCCTTCTGGAAAATGGCACTAATGATGTTGGTGCAGAATGGCCCCGGTGGCCATTTTGTGCATGCGCAGTGATTTTTAATTATTTTTATTAAAATAAACAAAAAATAAAACAAAAACAAATGATTTTTTTTACAAAACCCCTGAAAACAATGGGTGTTTAACTGATAAAACCAAAAAGAAAAAGGTAAGTACTGCACACCCTTAGTCTAGAAGAGCACTATTACACAAGGCAAGGCTCAAGAGGGAGACCCAAATGCATATATAGGCAAATTCATCCAACTGGGGAAAGGACAGGATTATCCAATCAGAGCTGGTAAGGGCGGATTCATGAGACTCAAGTGCTGTAGAACTTGTAGGAACCCAAGTGGATAAAGTGTCTTTGAATCCAGCATACCTGGGTTTGAATCCCAGGGAGTATGCGGTTTAGGGATTATGACCAGAGTCTCAAAGTTGAGTTTTTACAGAAGACACCCCACGTGTGGACAAGCACCATCCACGCAGGGAAGGTCTCATCTGAAGCTGATGCATGATCCCATGACCCAGGCATTGCACACCCAGTCCATGCACAGGGCAGTCCAGGAAAAAGCAGACAGGGCTGTTCGTAGGGCTTGTTTCAGCAATACTATCCAACCTAACCTTTTCAAATGTTAAAAAATGAAGTGGGAGAGGGTTCACCTTCCTCCCCCGGCTCCCAATACTAAGTGAATGCAGCCTGAGTTATCCTAAATAAATTTCCTTCCGGTCTGTTTTAAAGGTCAGTTGCGAGAAATCTTTCACTACTTCTGTTCATTTCACGCAATCTTTCTTGCCATTAAAAATTTCATACTTCACAGTATTTTCAGACATGAAAATGCTACTTTGAGATTTCTTCACTGGAAATTGTTTACTTGGAACAAAAAATCATAAGCACATTAAACTCCTGTTGACTCATATGACTGGAAAAGTCAAAATGTTAATATGGAACAACTTCTTAATTTGCTCCCTCCCCTACATGAGTAAAAGCCCGCAAGCCTTATGTAACAGGAACACATGGAATTTAACAGAAATCTTGTCTGAGTAAGTCCTAATAAGGATTGCAAGGTTTTTTTCATTACTGTTTTTGGGAATCTCCTTAGATGACTATTTCATGCTGGTTTCAATTTAGGATGCAGAGGCAAAATTCTAGGAAGTATTTTTTCCATGGAGATGAGTTAACACTCATTTAAAATTCACTTTGCTTACTGTACCTGGCTTTTCCTGGATTGCCTTAAATTGATCCCTTGTCAGAGTTTTTTTTTTTTTTTTTAAATTGTGAGTCTTATTCATGGTCTGCTGTGAAAACTTGTGTTTTCTCAGACCTATGAAATAAGATGCTGACATCACTTGAGGTCATTTTGAATATTATTATTATTATTATTATTATTATTATAAGCATTTATATAGCGCCAGCGATGTACCTGGCGCTTTACAAAAAAATAAGATAGACATGGTCCCTGCCCGAGAGCTTACAATCTAAAGACAAGGGGTGGGGAGACAGGGAAGGGGAAAACAGAGGGAGAGACAAGGGATGTGACATTCATGAGGATGCGAGAACTCAGGTACACATTCTTGTCTTGGTTACAGTAAATTGGGAGTTTACAGATAACAGGTGGGGGATAATCCTGGATGGGGATGATTAGCAGGAGTTCAGAAGGGCGGAGCGGAAGATTACAATACAATATTTTTGTATTGTACAAAAAATTACAATCTTTTCATTTTTATTCTCTATCCCTTTCCAATTAATTCCTAAAATTGTCTTTTTTGACAGCCACCGCAGATGGAGCTGAAGATTTCAATGTATTGTCCACAATGACTCCAAGATTCCTTTCCTGAGTGGTAACTCCTAATTCAGAACCCAGCATTGTGTACCTACCTATAATAGCAAATCACTGCAAGATTATCATACTTTTTTTGTTATACTCACCTTTATATATGATGGAACAAGTTTATTTGCCATGCCTTTTAGCCTCAAGCCAGATTGTGAAACAGATCTATAGCATCCTCCTGATAACTGCTACGTACAGCAGGAGATACGGAGACATAGGCAAGATTCAGCTTGAAAAGGAGGAGGGTTTTTTGCACAAAAATATTGTTTTTCAATGGCTACAACAGCTAGGTTTCTTGTAGGAAAGTCCAATAAAAAATTACTTTTAAAATATTTTTAAAACCTTTCCTTGGGGTGTTGGATATCCAAACCCAGCAGGAGTGTCATCTTGCAATTGTTTTCAATTCATGGTTCTAGGTGCTACAAGTGGTACAGGAAACACTTGGTCCAATTTCATCTTTTGGGAACCATTTTTGCTACATCAGAACATTCAGAGTTTTTAAGTTAATAAAATGTTAACACTAGATGAAATAGTGGTTTAATACTAAATGAAATAAATGTCAGGTTCCAACTTTTTATCATTTGTTTCAGCTTGTCAATGGCAGTGGTTCTCAAACTTTTTTTGATCCGTGCCCCCTGCCCCCCCTTTTACACGCGGTGGTAATGGTAATTGCTGAGGTTCCCATGACTGCTACCACCACACGCATCCCTTGCTTCCTCTCTTCCTCTCCCCCTTCTCACCCTCTTAATGCTTCACCTCCCTCTCGCCCTTGTTCTTGGACTCTCTCATACCCTCCAATATTTGCATAACTTTTCATGTGTTTATGAAAAAAATGTAATGGGCCAAGCTAGAAAAAAGGGTTTCTGTATGAGACACTCAACACGTATGTTTCTATGTGCAGGACTCATGAGATTCAAGTTAAAACTCATCATTCAAGTTTGAAAGTCAAAATTCTCAAATGTATGCATTGACTTTGGGAATAAAGTTTTTGTTTTAAAGACACTCGGAGAATCACAGGTGGAAGCAGTGACAGTCCATTTCAGCACATTCAAGAACCGTTTCTCACAAACACACTCACACCCTCCTACCTTCTAGTTTTCACCTTGATCCCAGGCACACCACTCCCTCCTGCCTGGATGCTACCTTTCTTTGTTCTTTGATAGCAGTGCTTATCCCAAGCTTGTTAAAGTGTGAAACAGTGGCCTGTGATGTAATGACTAAACAAATAGCAACCAGGGCAGTGAGTCAGCCATCTCTTTGTCCAACTTGATTAATGAGGCTTTGTCTGTTGAATCGAATAGAAATCTTACATTGCTGTGAGCCCTGTAACGATAACAAAACCCGTTACAGTATCAGGCAAAAAGGTGCTGTTGGAGGGTATGCATTCTCTCTCCCCCTTGCTGCCCTATTATTTCAGAGATTCCATCTAACTCAGTCAGAAATGTCATCTGTGGTCCTTGTTGCCCCCTCCCCTAGAAAACCTTCCATGCCTCCCAAGGGGGCTGCCCGCACTGGTTCTCAAACTGGGTCTCTGGGAACAAGCATTCTCTGCTTCAATTAGGAATAAACCTAGGCACTGGTTACATTTTCAGAGTGCAGAGTTATTGTTGATAATCATCAAAAACTGCAGGCTCTGATTGGGGTTTGGTGGGTGGGTTTAGAGTAGGATTGTGACGGGGGTTGGATGTGGGAAATGGGAAGGTGGTCTTTGGTGGGTTTTGTGGGAGGTTTAGGGGTTGTTTTTGTATTTTAACTGTTTTTATGGATCGTTTTGTATTGGCTTTTACATACTTTGTTAGCCACCCTGAGCCTTTTTTAGGGAAGGGCAGGATAAAAATTTAAATAAATAAATTGCAGGAGATTCCCAGGCAACTGGATATTTCTGCTGGGTGTGGCAGCTCTGCATTATTCCTTGGTGCGACCCTTTCTAGAGCGGTAGTAGGCATGGGGATTTCCCAGAGTGACTGTGATTTTGCTGCCCTAGGGAGCAGGAATAAGGAACCCCAGCCCATAGTTTGGACAGGGGACAGGGATTACCAGGTTGAGAGGGTGGGCAAGGAGAGGGAGGCCATGTGAATTGGGAATTGGGACAGTGAGGACAGGTGGGCATGCTGGGATAGGGAGGCCTGAGCTTACCAAAGAGGGTGGTGGGGCAGGAAGCAGGGCCGGAATCCCACCAGAGTGCTCTGCAGGTGGGCGAGCTGCCTAGCAGCAGAATGCTTGGCAGGCTGCCAGGTCCCCCCCCCCCTCAAAGCCCCACTTAGATAAACCCTTGTCTCCCTATCCTTTGCCCCCTTGCAATGCTTTTTGACCCCACCACCCCAGTGGCCCTACCCCTTCCCTAGATTGTAAGCCGTAGGCAGGGACCATGTCTATCTTACTGTTCTGTAAAGCACCAGGTACACAGCTGGCGCTATACAAATGCTTATAATAAATAATAATAATAAAATAATAATAGAGTGGAAAACGTAAGAGGGACATAATGGTGCCAACACTTTTAGATTTGCTGTTCTAGGCAGCATCTGCTTCATCTTAATGGTAGAGCTGGTCCTGGGGTGCAGTATGGCTGCCCCGGGGGTTGGGGGGAGAGATCCAGGTATATGTAAACTGTGTGACTAGACTCTCCCCAATACATGGAACCCATGAATAGAGTGACCATATTTCCCTATACTGAAAAAGGGACATCATCTCCCTTGGTATAGCATGTATTTTTCTCTTAAGTGTATAGCTCTAATACCCTCAAGTATTCAATGCAATAATCATAAACTTGAATTTAAAGTTTAACATGGAAATTGTCTATTGCGAAATGCAGCAAAACTTACCTTCGAGTTTTAAAATGAACTTTAATCGGAAGCCCAGCTTTAGCAGAATCGATATTCTGTCTCCTCCAGCATTCGGCCAAGCCCACTTCTGCTCAGATCTTGCTCTAGCTACTTCCCACTGCCTGGTAGAGCTGGTTAACCCTCTCCCCACTCCTCCCGCGTGGCTGTCCCTCCTGCTAGTTTCACACTGGCACCCGCAAATATGGGACAAAAAGCCAATGGGGGGGGGGGGGAATTGGGACATCTGGGAGAGGACTAGAATAAGGGACTAGAATAAGCGTGTGTGCGTGTGCTGTGTGTGTCGCCTGTCAGCCTGTTCTCCCTCTTCCCCCCTCCCTTCCCGTTTCCCTTGTGTGGGCGTTCCCTTGTGTGCCTTTTGGCTTTGTTTGCCCTCAGGCGGCCATGTCTGTGTCCCGCCCCTGCCCGGT
>QEPC01006964.1:832821-862124 GCA_003113815.1 Sphenodon punctatus
CCTCCCTGGTGCCTGGGTGCAGCGCTCTGCATGGCCTCACCGACCCGCCTGTTTCCAGCTACCTGTCCCCACCTGCCAGCACTGCCACCTGCTGCCCGCCCACCCCCCCCTTGGGTGCTTGTGTGACCTGGGGGTTCCAGGACCCCCGGACTGGCCCTCGGTGCTTCCTGTAGGTGTGTGTGTGCATCCTTGGACCTGCAGCGCTGCACCGGCTGTCCTGGCTGCCCTCCATCAGACCCTCTGTGGGTGTGGGGTCTCCGTGTGCCTCCTGGACCATTCCCGCCCGGCTTGCTGTGCATTGCGGGCCCCCACTGTGCCTTGATCCTGAGATCCAGCCCCCTCCTTTACGAGACTGCTTGTGTTGCTGTGGGGGCGCCCGTGTGGACTGTGCTGCTGTGGGGGTGGGGGTTGCTGGTGCCTGGGTCCTGCCCTGCCCTTTTGAGGTTCCCCACCCTTGCTCCCGTTGTGTCTTGTATGTTGTCCGGGCGCCCGTGCCCCCCTTCCCTTCCTTTCCCTTGTGTGTGCGGGTGTGTGTGCGGGTGTGTGTGCTCGTGCTGTGTGTTCTGCTGTGCCTCCGCTGGCTGTGTGCCTGCTGTGTGTGGTACCTGTCCAGCTCTTCTCCCTCTCCCCCCTCCCTTCGCATTTCCCTTGTGTGGGTGTTCCCTTTTGTGCCTTTTGGCTTCGTTTGCCCTCAGGTAGCCATGTCTGTGTCCCGTCCCTGCCTGGTGGATTCTGGGTGTTTTGACCATGGCTGGGAATCGGCGTCATGTCTGTTGCGCTGCCCTGGTCCGTGATCTGGCGGCCCGATTCCCGGCCGTGGTCCCGGTCCCGGTCACGTCACGTCTGTTTGGGGTTTTTATTCGCCCCGGGGGGGGCGTTGTTTTGTTCACCTCCACCGGGAATCCACTGTGGTGAACCGGCCGCCCGTAACGTCTGAAAACACCCATGCATAAATGACCACCAAGGGTGATTAAAGGGTGGTTAACGTCATGTCTGTTTTCATCCATGGTTTCCTCATTCAAAATCTTTACTGGTTACTGCTCTTAACAACCAGTTCCACCTGCTCTTACCAGAGTGTCTGTTGGGCCAAGCAACCAATACAGATTTACAAGTGCAGGGGCTGGAATACATGACCCTTGAGGTCCCTTTCAGCTCTAAGCTAAAATAAGTTAAGTTAAAATAAAAAGGGAAAATAAGTGGTGTAATGTTACAGAAAGTTGCTACAGAAAATCCATGCAGACTAATACACTTGAATCACTCCCTACTTATTAACAACTCATCCTACATTTCCAGTTTCTCAGCAAAATCCTTGGCACTGCCATCAGGCAGATGAGCAGGTTCTTCTCCACATTCAGATGGTGAAAATGACTCCATTTTCAGTTCTTAGCTTGGGCTTCAATGGGACTCACTCCAGTAAGTGGTTTGTGGCTCATTGATAGTCACCTTCCCTCATTGGGGACTGTGTGAAAGTTCTCTTAGGCCGTTTTTAGACGAGCGCAGCGGCGCCCGCGCTTGTTTTTCAAAAGACCCAGCAGTCCGTTCTACATGTGATGCTGCCGCCAAATATGCGCATTCAGTCAGCCTCGATCTCCGACCCGGTCAGTTCGTGGCCGGAAATGGATGCACATCGCCCGCGCATGCGCGTATTCAGCGGCAGCATCACGTGTAGAACGGACTGCTGGGTCTTTTGAAAAACAAGCGCGGGCACCGCCGCGCTCGTCTAAAAACGGCCTTAGTGTTACTCAGATCAGTAGGCATAATGGAATGCACTGACAGAGCAGATGTGCTAGGGTTAAAAGGGGTCACTTTTGTTCAACCACTTTTCAGAGAAAACCTGCTCTTTTATGTGACATTGGCCTTGTTTTATTGGACAGTGGAAATATTAAACACTCCTGTTATCCGCATGCTGACTGAGTCACTGACATGAGATGGCTATGTTTAAGATAGTCCACAAATGAGGAAGAATGGTGGTAGTCATCAAGAGTCTGCCTAGGGTATGTCAGTGGCAGCTGGTGACCTTGTAGGTTAGTGAGGCAGGGGGCAGGACCACCTGGGGATGGGGCCACCCTTAAGATTTCACGTTACTATCAAATACATAATGAATAAACAAACCCACAATAAATACAGATCTAAATATTACACAATGTTGGTGGCAAAAAACAAAGCCCTATGAGCAAATCAAAAGGGGGGAAACAGTTGTTGCTTCTGTAGGGCAGGTACTAGAAAATAAAATGGACAAGTCAAGAATTCAAGTCCCTTTTAGGTAAGGCGACATTACATGTATGTGTGTTTCTTTCACTTTTCAAATTTGCTATTTTAAAAGTCAGAATCCACAGAGGAGAGAAACCCTATACATGCCAGGAATGTGAGGAAAGCTTCTGGAGAAGCTGGGGCATTCAATATGCATCAAGGAATGCATACAGGAGAGAGACCTTACATGTGCCCTCACAGGGTGAGCTCCGTCCTCAGTACACAACCAAGAATTCACTAAAAAAGGGAAAGACCTTTTAAACGCCTACCTGTGGGGGAAACGTCAGGGGAAACCTGAATCTCAGAATGCATGAAATAACCAAAACAGTTGCCCCATTCCCACCCTCACCTCAGCTGCAGTTGGGAGAGAGGAGCGCGTGAATGGGAGCGTTGACTTGGGAGGAGGCATGGGGCAGAATGCTTTAGGAAACTGTATAGTAGACTTAGGCTGTTTTTACATGAGACACTCCCTCTCATGTCCAGTGAACATGTGGGGGAGCACTGGTGTAAGAGTGGAGATGGGTGGGCACATGCTTCTGCAACCCACCCATCTCCAGCCATGTCCATGCACTGGTGAAATGCCTGTGTAAATTAGAGTTAAAAGCAGTGACTGTCGTGTCACTGAAAGAGAAATAAATTGGTAATGGGTGTTGTCAGGTAGAACGAGACTCCGTGACTGGGCTTAATGGGAGTCCTGGGCTTAGGGGAAGCCCTGGTGAGATAGTGTTAATTGTTAAGACTCTTGTTAACAAGTCTGTAAACCGGGTAGAGGTATTCTCCCTGCGAGGATTGTGGGATTAACGGAGACGCCGAGATGCGACAAAGGAATAACAGCCAGGAGGCCTGGGCCGGCTCTAAAGGTGAAGTTGGAATCCAGTGACACCCTCCTGGTGGGACAAAGGGCCTGCCAAGACTGTGGTGTGTCTGAGCTAAGAGCTCAATATAAAATCTGATTGCTTATTGTATTGTTTAATGTAACTGTGACAAGATCAAAATGTGAAACTGTATGGACTAGACGGAGCTAATGGGGTTAGACCCCGACCCCGTCTCCGCTTGAAAGGGGAGGAGGGTGGAGAGTGGAGCCACAGCAGGCTGCAAGTCCTTTAAAAGGCTCAGAAATGGGGACAGGTGAGGATGTTATGGGAGGGGTTTGTGTTTTTTATATTTTTAAGTTGGGTGAGAATGTTTCATATTTATATGATTTTATTGTAAGCCACCCCAAGCCACATGTGGTGGAGTTGGGCGGGGTATTAAATTAATTTTTTTTTTTTAAATGCTGTAATTAACGGAGCACCTGTGGAAGGGCATGGCTCTAGCTGGCCTAGAGATAAAGCTGAGGAGTAGCTCAGTTGGTGGGAAGGTGTTGACAAGGAAGGAGCTAGAGTGTGAGCTCCTGTGAAAGACCCAACGCTGGAAGCCTGGCTGGGAACATTGCAGCAGTCAAGCTGGAAGGAAGCTGTGTGAAATTGGACTAAAGGGTAAACCAGAGAGGACTTGAACCAAAGAAATCTGGTTAGCTAAGCAGAGGTTTCTGTACTTTGGCAAGCCTATACTGGCAAACACAGGCACTAGACCCTTGTTGTAGAGATATTGCTGGTGTGTTAAGGTTTGTGGTGGAGTATGACCTGAATAAAAGTGACATTTGAGACAATTAAGACATTGGATTATTTAGGCCCTGATCCTGCATGGACTTATACCTAACAAATGCCATCCTGTTACACTCACTCTCTCTCCTCCCCTTTGACACCTGATCATTTTGGAAATTTCTCCTAGTTCAGTCAGAGTGGACTTATGCATTTACCAGCTGTGCTTCTCATAAGAAGTGTCATACTGAGTCAGACCAATGGTCCATCTAGCCCAGCGTCCTGTCTCCAACAGTAGTCAATAACAGTGGCTTGGGATAAGCACCCAACAGGTCACAATGGGGGATCCATTCCTTGTTGTTTTCCCCCAGCTCTTGTCATGTTCCCCGATCCTGTCTGGCTAATAGCTGCTAATGGACCTATCTTCCAGAAACTTGTCCAAACCTCTTCTAAGCTCAGCTATAGGACTGGCTCTTACCACAGCCTCCGGCAGTAGATTCCACAACCCAATTGTACGCTGAGTGAAAAAATATTTTCTTTTATTTGTTTTAAACTTGCCACCCATGAGTTTCATGGAGTGTCCCCTAGTTCTAGTACTAGCTCAGCTCAGAGGGTAAATAACTGCTCCTTGTTTATTAGTTCCACCCCACTCNCTGAAGAGCCCCAACCTACCAAGCCTCTCCTCATACGGGAGCCCTTCCATGCCCTTGATCATTTTTGTTGCCCTTCTCTGTACCTTTTCTAATTCAGCGTTGTCTTTTTTGAGATGGGGCGACGAGGACTGCACACAATATTCCAGGTGCAATCACACCATTGATTTGTATAGAGACATTATGACATCCTCCGTTTTATTCTCTATCCCCTTCTGAATAATTCCTAACATTCTGTTTGCTTTTTTGACTGCTGCTGCGCACTGCGCTGTGGATTTCATTATATTGTCCATAACCACCCCCAGATCCTTTTCCTGTATTGTAATGCCTAGCTTAGTACCCAGCATTGTGTACGCCTAGTTTGGATTATTTTTCACTATGTGCATCACTTTGTACTTGTCCACATTAAATCTCATTTGCCATTTAGATGCCCAGGCACCCAGTGTCCTAAGATCCTGTTGCAGTTCCTCACAGTCTGCTCATGTTTTAACTACCTTAATAACTTGGTGTCATCTGCTTGCACCACCCCCCTTTCCTCCTCTCCCCTGTGGTTTAAGAACCACCATTTTATTGGGAAGCAAAATTGCTTTGTCTAGCCTGTTTCAACAAGAATGCTTTCTCCTGGAATCTGTCTTGCCTGGCCGAAATATTGACACACAGCTTAAGCTGTTGGAATACTATGGTTTAATAAGCTTATGAATACGGTATATTTCTCAACCATGGATAGGGCGCATTTTATTGCAGCAAGATGCTCTGACTTTTAGTTCTAAAATCACCGAGGATGCCACGGGGTAGCTGAGTATTTTTAGAAAAGGATACACAATCTTCTTGCCGTATAATTTAGTTCCAGTGAACTCAACAGGAAATGTCTCAGAATGAAGCATTACAAATGACAACCTCAAGTCTCTGGTCTCAGGTCTTGGCTCATTTCTTTGGGCATCCCCCCAGAAAGATTCTCAACTCTTGTTTCCTGTAATCTTGAGGGAACTTCAACTGGATGTTCTGGGTGAGAATACTCAACTGCACAATTAGCCTTGGAAAAAGAAATGTGTATTTTGAGTAATAGCTAAAGAGGAAGGATATTAGCGGAGCCAGATTCAGGGAAACTAAAACCCTGTGAAAATAGTCATGTGGGTCCCCTTCTGCTGTAGGAATGTTTACAGACACAGACTGACTTTTCCATTAGAAAAAGGAAAATGCTCCTGTAATTCATTTTTTAGGTTCAGTTAAACAATTCCCTTCTAGGGCAAGGCCTCCCTGCATGGTAGGCCCATACGTTAAACATCTGTGTCCCCTCCCCTCCCCCAAATTGCTGTGTATTCTCTGCAGTCCATAGTTGTTCCCCACATTGGAGGTACTGGGAGCCCATATTCTGTGCCAGTGCTTCTCAGTCGTGTGCAGCAGTTGCACAGTCTGTACTATTCTGGATCTGGCCCTGGTAGGGTGGTCAGATATACACATTTTAGAGGGCACTTGAGAAATACAGGTTACAGGGGCTGCTGCCCCCTCCCTGAAATTCTTTTTTGCCCCCTCTTCCTATAGAAATAAGATGTTACAGGTTTTTCCTCTGTTAGTCTGAAAATTAAAAGTGAGTGACTGCAGGTGAAAGGCCAGAGAGTACTAATAATAATCACGGTTCTGGTAAGTAAATGTCTGCACAGTACATGAACGTCTAAAGGCAAGCACAATCTCCCCCCACCCCCATCATGCAGTCTCCCTCCCCTCCCTCCAGTGTTCTAGTTATATGCCTGGATTTTCAGAAGTTTCCTGACACCTTGTGGGTGTGGGAAGTCAGATCAATCTTGTTGAGACCAGCAGCGCCTTGCCTCCACAGGTGCCTTACGAAATGTAGGAAAGACCAGAGACAAGTTTCTAGAGGAAGAGCCAGTGTCATGTAACAAATAAGATGTTGGACTTAGACCTAGGAGACCAGGTTTCAAATCCTGCTTTAACCAGGAACTCACTGGATGGCTTTGGACAAGTCACCACATCTCTCAGCTCCCATGAAAATAATGACCTACCTGTGAGCATGAATGAGATAAAGATTATAAAGGTGTTGAAAGTTGTTGTTGTTCATATAGCTGTAGCAATGTACCAGACAGCCGTTGGGGATCACGTGCATGAAAGGCAGTTGCGTATTATTCGCCAACCGCGAATTAAATACCTCGATTGTGAGGTATTTAATTCGCTGTGGGTCCAGGAGCACTCCCAGGCTCCTGATCTGAGATGCCAGTATGGGGCTAGCCCTGTCAATAATAGGTAATACCCCCGCATCCAAAACCCCATACCCACCAATGAACATCACCTCCGTCTTGTTGGGATTCAATTTCAATCGGCTTGACCTCTTACAGTCTGCTACAGCCGACAAACACTGGGAAAGCACTGAAACTGCAGGACCTGGGTCGGATGAAGAGAACAGGTACAGATGTGTGTCATCAGCATACTAATGACAACTCCCCATCTACACATAACCTCTCCCTATGGCTGCATCTACACATTGAACAAGAGTGAGAACAGACTAGAACCCCGTGGAACCCCACACATGAAACTCTTGGGAGAAGATGTAAAATCTCCCAGAACCACCTGCTGAGATCTACCTGCTAGGAAGAACTGGAACCAACATTAGACCATTCCATCCACCCCAGCAAGGTCCCGCAGCCAAGTCACCAGCACCTCATGCTCCACTGTTTTAAATGCTGCTGAGAAATTGAGCAGAACCATCAATGTCAAGTGACCTTTGTCCAATTCCACTCGTAGGTTGTCAACCAAGGCCACAAGAGCAGTCTCAGTGCTATATCCTGGATGAAAACCGGACTGCATGATGGATCTAGAAAACTGACATGGTCCAGATGCAGCTGCAACTGATGAGCCACCACTTGTTCAATAATCTTCCCTAAAAAGGGAAGGTTAGAGACAGACCAATAGCTCGCCGAGGAATCAACATCTAAAGATGGTTTCTTGAGGAATGGTCAGACCACAGACCTTTTAAAGGGACTTCGGTAACCTTCCTTCCCCCAAGGAAGCATTGATCATCCCCATCAGCAACAGCCCCACCATCTCCCTGTTGACTTTAACCAGCCAGGATGGACCAGGATCCAGTTCACATGTTGGGGCTTGCACAGATCCAAGAACATCCACCGCCTCAGGAGGTGTCACCAATTGGAATTGTTCCCATGAACATAAACCAGATAGGGCATTTCTTCCCTCTGGCTCTGCCACTGCCTCTGAAAAGGCAGTGTCAAAGTAATGTTCAGCGCATGCGGTTTTGTCTGCAAAGTATGCCATTGTCAGGCGCACCGGCCACGGCTGCCTTCCAGGCCAGTGCGGAGACACCAAGAGACACCAGAGGACCACCTCCCCCAGCCCTGTCGCTGCGTCCCCCAGCACCAGACAGGCACGGAAGCACCAGAACCATCCCTGCCTCAGCAGATTGCTAGGGCAACCCGCCTCGATACTGGATCCCTGGACACGCAGCCTGGGACGTCACGCAGCTTGGGGACGGGGTCTGAGCCCCCACGGCGCTCTGCAGGCATGCAGGGGGACAGCCCACACCATAAACACCAGCACTGTGAGGCTGGCACACATCACCAGTAATTGGAGCACAAGAAGCTGGCCCCTACGTGAAAGCTAAGTGTGACTTGCCTTGATTGGAATATCCTTGTCTGTTGTCTAAAGTGTTTTGAGGTTGTAGTGGTAAAGTGTGTTGTCCCGGATCCCTGTCTTCCCTTCCTGTGAGTGTGTGCGTGAGTGTGGGAGAGAGAGTCGAGTGCGAGCCTCTTCTCCCTCCCCTCTCCAGCGTTCCTCCCTTCCCCCCTTCCTGGAACAAACATCCCACTCCTTTCCCCTTTGTACCCGTGGCCCTACACCCCTTCCCCCCACACCTCCGTCACCCTATTCTTCCCCTTCCCCGTGGACTGGGTGGTGATTGTAGCGGGTGTGTACAGTGCACGGCCTTGCCTTCCCTCACTTGCTCTGTGCCCCGTGATGATAGAGGCCTGGTCTCGTTGAGACCTGAAGGGCCACACTACTATCCTGACGGGCGTGTTTCCCAGATTCCTCCCAACCGAGCCGAGGGATTGAGGGCACTGTGCGTGCATGGGGGAAACTGCGGGTTTCCCCCCTTTTTCCCTTCCCTACCCCTGTCCCTGTGCTTCCCCCCTCCTCCACCGTGACAGCCATAAACTTAGGTATGTGCGTAGGGAGAAGAGGTGTCCCTGAGTGAAGGACAGGGAAAGTATCATCAATGAGAAGCTAGAGAAAGTTTAACACAAGAGGTAGAGTTTAGAGATTTGGCACTTGGGAGGAAGGGAGCAGAATGTACATGTTTGGGGAGAGGGGTTGAGTAATAAGGAGCAGCATGTGTGAGAGAAAGGGCAAAGATAGTGTAGGGAGCTGGAGACTCTTGGGCAAGTGAGGGTGATGAGGTAGAGGAGCAAAAGCTCCTGGGGAGGAACACAGCAGGAAATGGAGGAAAAATAAGGAGAAGCAAGACCACTAAGAGCCCTGAGTATGAGGAGGACAAGGATTTTGTGCAGGGGCATTGCTATAATAGGTACAGCAGGTGCAGCTTCCCTGGGGCCCAGGATCCTGGAGGGCTGACACACATGTAGAATGCTTGGAGTGGAGTGCCCCAGCAGGGGGGCTGTTCTATCTTCTGCACCAGGATCCTTTCCCACCGGATGATGAAAGTGGTGGGTGCAGAGTGTTGAACAGAAGATAAGAGTGAGGAAAGCTTTTAGGAAGGAAGCTGCAGTGCAGTAGTCAAAGGGAGAGGTAACTAGAACATACTGTTCCCATTATCAAAACCCTAGCATAAGGAAGTGCCAGATTTTAGCTATATTCTGCGGAGAGAAGCAACATGCCTTAGTAGTAGAGGGACTATTAGCCCAGCAGGGACCCGTGTTTACTGTGTTTTCCCCATTGCTACCAATGGACCAAAACATTGTCAACACGGTCCCTGACTATAAGGTACAAAGAGAGGAAGAAATCAGAGATGAAAGTACTAAATAAATAAAATAATAATAATAATAATTAATAATTCCACTGAGTCTCCCACACATTTTATACAAATGATGATAAGGATGGGAGAAAAGTAAGAAAGGTCTGGAGATCAAAGCACAGTTGTCCATCATGAACATGCACAGAAGGTTTAGAAGAACCATCCCAACTCACTTCTGCATGCCCCTGCTAGGCATGTCAGCAGCATTTCATACTTGCCCAAGTCAAATGCTGCAGAAAGATTTGATAGTATCAGCATGAATGTTTGCCATAGTTTCTAGATGAGGGGAAATCACTATCTCTGTGACATATCTCAGTCTATGGCCTGACAGGACTTGGTAGCTGAAGGTAATGCCTCACTAGCTTCTGGGTTATTTTGCCCAAAACACAGGAGTGGACACTAGGAGTAGATACTAGCAATGTCAGTTGGTCAAGAGATGGGTTTTTTTAATGTTGACCAGATTGTTACACATGTGAAGACTAGAGGCAGGCCACTTTCTTCAAAGAAGGTGGGTGTTCCTAGACCTAATGCTAAAGCCATCCCGGTAAAGTCTCGGATGTTGTCATGGGCACATCATGAGCTGGTTGCAGAGACATTTATGCTGCTTTGTGTTTCGGCAGCTGATAATCACCTCCCACGAGTCACTGACCTGATATCCTGGTGCCCCAGACATGGCTGCTGTGAGATGCAATGTGTCTCCACAGCATCTTGCCTTGTCTGGTCTTGACCCACTGCACACCCCTTGACCATCTGATCTCCCAGACTCAACTCTTGACATACCGAGTCTGAACCTGTGACTTGATCTACCACCCTTGGCTGTGTTAAGGACCCTGAGTCTACAAGAACTTATTCTCAGCTCTGCTCTCTCCCTCCCAACTTTCCAATTCTTCCTAAAACTGTCCTTTCATTTATTTGTTTATTGCTTCAGACAAGTTTTAACACAATCATAGCATAATCACTTTTATCATATAGATATCCTATAAAATCATTTAAAAAAATTAAAGTATATAATATATACATAAAATCCTCTAGGAACCCTCACCCCATCACTCCCACCTGAAATACAGACCTGAAATGTTTGCTAAACTTATGTGACCAAACTACCTCCAAGATACAGGTGACAATGAGTTTAACCACATAGGCTGGAACATTCTGGGATTGAATGACGACCAAGTCATGGCTGGCGATTGGGTGATGGAAAGTTCCTGGCTACATATGAAGGTCCCACATCCCATGGAGTGCCATGATGTCATGGCACTATGCCATCCCAGGGGGCACCTGCACACATCAAGCCCGGTCAAGAGTTCAACTGCATTTGGCTCAGGTTGGACATGAGCCCACCATATTTATGGCCTGAGCAAGGCTCTGGTGTTTAACATTCTACAAGCAGTAGAAAATACTGGGATTGGGCTGGAATGGGGGTGTCTTTGCGAGCACACGCTAATAACTTTAACATGAAACTGCCCTTGCTAAATCCATGGATAAAAGGTCAAACACTTGTTTTCTTCTGCCTTCTTTAAAGGAACATAAACTGAACTGCTAATGGTTTTGGTTTCTCCATGACAAATAG
Organism: Sphenodon punctatus; assembly: GCA_003113815.1. NCBI lineage: Eukaryota > Metazoa > Chordata > Lepidosauria > Sphenodontia > Sphenodontidae > Sphenodon > Sphenodon punctatus. The sequence goes on from QEPC01006964.1 coordinate 843,874, forward strand.
TAGGAAGCACCACGTTGTTATCAATATTCACGTAAATACAGGGTTTTTCCTTTTTTGTCTCCCCATCCCTACATGGGGGGGCACCCCCAGGAGCCTGTAAGAGACCTGGAATGTTTCAGTTCATTTGATGGCTTTCTTTTTCCATTTTCTGTTGTGCACATAAACAGAAGTGGGAAACTTCAAGCCCAAACCAACCCTCCAGCCAGCCCCAGAAGCTGCCCCAAACCTTCATTGTCTGAACCCCTGCTGTCCATTTTCTGGTGGCCCATAGACAGAATGAAGGGAAAGGGGAAGCCTCCAGGTACCAAGGAGCACTCCTGGTCGAGAGCACTCCCAGAGTGCTTTCCAAGTGTGGGGCTCAGTCCACTGAGAACACTCCTAGTGGAGCCACCCATTGGACAATCTGGCAATGGATTGGCATTGGACAACGGGACACTGGACAATCTGGCATGGTTCCTCATATTGGACAATCTGACCCATGGGTGTGGGGTGGGATTCTGCACCCCTGGCATAGCATGTTTTATTTAAAGTGTTAGTTTCTGGACATTTGCTACAAGGAGAGAATAATAATTAATAATCTTGATTTTTATATTGCACCATGGCACTTAGAGCGTTTTACATATAACAATTTAACACAACTTGGAAAAGAGAATGGATGGCAGAAGGACCAATGGAACCTTTCACTGGTTCAAATCCAGCCTGGGTCAGTAGTATCTAATACATGCAAAAAAATCACAGCTGCCACCTTTGTTCAGCTGTCTCAGCAGAAAACCCCAAAGCTAAGTGGACACCTGAAACTGGACTCTTCCATTCCCTGTAAAGGTGGGCTTTCCTGTGACGCAGGTCAGAGTTGAGGCATGTTGGTGAGTGAGTGTGAAGAAATCTGTAATTATTGCTAGTCGGGCTGAACCTGTTCTTGGAATGGGGATGGGGATTTCAGTTTCCAGGGTTGACAATTGTCATCCTTGAACCCTTCAAAGCATGACTTTCATGTGGGGATAAAGATTGACCACAGAGCCCTATGATAGGTTGCAGAGACAACAGCGATTCCCAAGCTGGACAGCGTGCCACTCTGGGGTAGCATAAGTTAGTTCCAGGTGTGGCACAAGGCTGGGAAAGAGTAAGCAGCAATGCACGTAAGCAGCTATCCCCTGTCAGTGCCCAGAGAATTGCACATGCAGAGTCCCAGGCTCTCCTCATAGCCTCCATCTCATCTCTCCCTCAAAACGCACGCTGCCTAAGTCCCTTCCCCCTGGAACATTCCTCCTTCACCTGCTGCCTAAGTCCCTTCCCCAATAATCTCCACTGCCTTGTTCTCTCTTTTCCAAGTCTCTTTTCCAAGTGAGAAGTGCTACACACACACACCCCCATGGGGCCTGCCTCCCACCCTAGAAGGATGTCTTGTACAGCAAATATTCTAAAGCCAGGTAGCTCAAACTCTTGCACGGACCAAGTCTCCTGCAACAGGATCAGGTGGTAATTTTTTATGTGCTCCAGAAAATCAATCTCTCTAAGTTTTGTTCTAATCCCTGCGATGTTCCAAGACAGCATTCTTAGTGTAGAGGACTTACAGGCTCTTTGTCATGACTCACCACTCTGGGGAAATACAGGGAAAGATTTCCTAAGTTCCCTATCCCTCTCTTTCACTCTCTCTTTAAAGGAAAACACCCCCGGAAGCAAATGGGGCCCCAGGCTCTTTGTTGATTCCACCACTGGGTGAACCAGGTATAATGCACCAGGATCTTTAGGAGTTATTTCCCCTTCCTGTAAGCAGAGCCCTTCGACTGAACTTTGTGCTGGAGCAGCCGCTGCTAGCATCCCTGTGGCACAGATACAAGATCTATGCGATCCTTTTCCCATGCTAGATTTTCAACTCTCATGCCTAGGCAAAGTTTTATTTGGTGCCAGGGGAGTAGATGTCGCTGTAGGGTAGTCGACTTGTACCTCTACCAGGGATTGAGAGTACACTGAGATCCTTGATTCTGTTACACCTCTTCTCTCCTTCCCCCTTTACTATCCCGGTTGGGATGCCTGTTACCTTTTGCTTTTTCTATTTTTAAGCAAAATGTTTCCAACCCATCAAGGATTTGTTTTAGGTCGGGTTGTGTAGATTGCTCCTGAGGTTCACATAAACCTTGGGGAACACAGAGATCTTTTTGGATTTCCTGATCCCTAGCACTAGCCACTGTCCTTTGGTCCAGCTCTTGAACATCCATTTCCTCTTCAATTAACGTGCTCATAGCCAGCTTTCCTTTTATCGCATGACTCTTAGAAGTATCCCCTGCTATCTGTTTCAGCTTATCCCCTCCTTGAATCACATGGCGCTTGGCTATGTCCCCTACTACCTGTTTAGAATTTTCTTCTCCTTTCGACCGCATAGACAATGGTATCTCATCTAAACCGGAGTCCAAGTGCAATATTCTAGAGATGAAGACTTCCCTCTTATTTAAAACCCCTTCATTTTGTATAATCAGGTCAACCAAAGTTACCGAGCGAAATGTAACCTGCAACAGGCATCGTTTCTTTGGGTTCGGTATATGTTCTATGGCCAGTATATTGCTCCTCGTTACAGTATCCCCTAGTAAAATTCTTAGATGTTCGGCAATGTCTAGTGGGGTTTTCCAAAAAGGAATACCCCATGATTTTTTAGCCCCTCCTGCCTTCTGGCCCGCACCGGGTGACACACTCCTGGGAGGGGCAGGACATGGTGGCACTGGTNTTGAGAGTACACTGAGATCCTTGATTCTGTTACACCTCTTCTCTCCTTCCCCCTTTACTATCCCGGTTGGGATGCCTGTTACCTTTTGCTTTTTCTGTGCACCTTAGCCCCAGGCCAATTGCAGACTGTGAAGCCAATGTTCAGTCAAAAAGGAAAGGTGATTGGGTAGGCTGGCTGCTACTCCAAGCCTCTCCACCTCCCAGTACCAGGAAGTCTGCTCCACAGCTGCCTCCCCCTCCCTGGGCCTTCAGTCATGTTTTTCCTGCCTAAACTCAACCAAACGTGGCTGAACACGAATAAACTGTTCGGTCGGTTTGTCGTTTGGTTAGAGTTCGGTTTGGTCAGTTCGGGTTCGGTTCAGGAGTTCGGTTTGGTCGTCTGAACAGACCGAGTTGGGTTCGAACTCAGAACTTCCAAACCGCGTTCGCCCATCCCTAATAACAAATGTCTATTTATTCAGATGTGTGGCAATCCTCCAATATACCTTACGGACCCTCTTTAATATAGTCCCAGACTTTTACCAGGCTTCCTGGTCTTTGCTCCCTCTGTCTGAGCCTCAGATAGGCCCAGACTGTCTCTAGCCCAACTCCCTCAACACTGAGCTAGCCAAAGGTTTTTGGCTTCTGGGGTGACTTAGTCCCACCCCGCCGAGGTGCTTCCGATGCCCAAAGTCCATTGGCCAGTTTTGGGCTCTGCTCTAGCTCCTATTCTATCAACGTGAGCTACCTCTGCTTTCATCCCCCCATCTCTGGTCCACAGTACTTCTACAACAACTCACTGTGCAACTCTTCACATAAAGTAATTACCCATAGGGCAGCTACTCCATACAAATACATGGATGATCATCCGTTCACTCTTCACATGGTCACTTACCCCAAGAATAAGCTGCCTGTCGCAGAGTACATACTCCCCTTCAAATCAGGAGTACATCTGTGATTTTGGTGGGTTTGGGGAGGAGGAAGGGGGAATTCTTATGCTATAGGCAGCAGGGGGACAGGGAATGGGGGACATTTCTCTTTAAATACTGAATTGATGCAAACAGGAAGGGAGATAAAGTGGAGTTGGGTAGCTACCCCTGGAGTATTTTTTTTATTTATTTATTGCAGCACTAGCTTTCGCCATGGCCTATTGCAAAAACATACAAACAAAAAAGTAAAAGTGATCAATATATATAACACACTATACAAGAGGAGATCCACTCCAAAACCCCCAAAATATTACAGTAAAGATATTTCTTTGATCAAACAATACCAGGAGCAAAAAAGGAAAAGTTACATTCTAAAATATCCTCTAAATAGACTAATCCCAATCATTTGGTAAAGAGGCAAAATACACTAATCAGTATGCACCCCAGCAGTCTGAGGTCCAGCTCATTGCTTCAACCTAGTTTAAAAAAGGTTTAGCTCAAACCATCTATAAAGACATAAGATCTTATTAATTACAGGATTTCCATATAAACCATTACATACACTACAGTACTCAGAGAGCTTTCATACAAGGTATTAAATTCCATCTAAATGGCAATTTGACACACGTTTATAATCACCGCCAGGAGGCACTTAAATAGGATATCAGAAATTACTGTACTTCCTCCATTTTCTTAAATCTCCTTAGCTCTAAGGTTAGAGGCAAGCTGAACGAAAATAGCAACAGCAGTGTATTCCTCTCATTTGGTAAGATTCAGCATGTATTTCAGCTTGTTAGCCAGATCATAATACTCCTTTCCTCAGAGTAATGGCAAAACCCATACTTGTCTCAAAGCGGAGTACAAAGGGCATCTAAAAAGTATATGATCAATTGTTTCCAATTCTCACATATAACAAATACACCTCCGATGATGATTTGATAGTGCGTTATATCGTCCCTGAACCACGGCCATCTTTACAAGCTGAAATTGTAATCTTGTATAGTTTCTGCATAGTTCATGGGAACTAATTAGGTCTAGATAACATTCTGGAGTGGGACCAGCTGGGAGAGGAGGGGCTAGGAGCAGGAGCCTCTGCAGGGGAAGCAACTGGTGGAGCCCTCCCACCTATTTATTGGCTGTCTCCATCCACCCCCAGGTATATTATCCAGAGGCTGGGGCCCTTGGGCGTGAGTGGGACCAGCTGGGAGAGGAGGGGCTAGGAGCAGGAGCCTCTGCAGGGGAAGCAACTGGTGGAGCCCTCCCACCTATTTATTGGCTGTCTCCATCCACCCCCAGGTATATTATCCAGAGGCTGGGACCCTTGGGCGTCATCCCTTGGGCGCCAGCTGAAGGGCAACACCAAAGGGTGTCGGCCGTTGGTGGGGCTGTTGGTGGGGCTGTGCATGGGTGCCCCCCCTTGACAAGTGGACAGACGATCATTTCAGACAACACAGAGGAACAGAAGGAGCCCTCCCCCCTCCAGATTGACCTGTGGTTGGAGAAGTGGTAAGGAGCGGGGTTTTGGAGTGAGCTGCCCCCCCCCTCCTGACACAACCTCAGATCACTTAGTTATCTGACGGTTGGAGGGGCATGTGACGTAGAGGCTCTGTCATTCTGCTGCTTGCCAGTGTGTGCTCCCTGATGCCCCAGCCATCCCTTCCTACCACCCGCTCCTGATTGTAACCGCTGAAGGGGTCTGAGCCTCAGAGCCATTCTTTGTCTGGCCGTCCGCCTGTCCCCGATTTGACTGCCTCACCACCCCTACTTCCCGTCTGTGGCCGTTTGCTCCGAGCTCCCGACCGGCGACGAGACCAGCTGTGCCGAATCTGACACCTGGGAGACCTGCGCCTGCGCAGACACCAACACCGGCTCTTTAAAAACCCTGCTGAGGCTACGGCATTGGGGCTGTGGGGTCTGTAAGTTCAAAGTAGGGGAGGGCTGGAGGGGTGTGAGCACTGGGGGTGTTGCATCCCCCTGTCCCCTGTGCTGTGTCCACCCGCCGCCCCTGACACCTCCAACATCCACCTGCCCTGGTCTATCGGACCCAGCATTGCTGAGCCTAGCTGAGCCTGCTTGACACCTGGAGGAGCTGCGCGTGCAGTAAAGACCTTCGGCAGCCCTTAAGAACGCCGCCTTGTGCGCGGGCTTAGGCGAGGGCTGTGCCTGGTTGGTGTGTCTGGAGTGGAGGAGTCTATAATGGGCAAAAGGGGAAAGAAACCAGGTATGGAAACCCGTTCCCAAGGCCGGGGTAGGCAGTCTACTTTGGAGAATTTCCTACATAAACCCAGGGTAGGCTTGCTATGGGCAGAGGACAGTGAGTCAATCCCATTTTTGGTAGAAGAGACGGAGCACTTACAGGACTTGGCCCCCTCCTTGGCAGCAACTATATTTCCGGAGGATCATAGGCAGGATAAGGCCTCTCCCACGGGAATAGCCTCTTCACCTGTGGACCCTAGGTGGATGTCTTCAGCTATGGCTGAGTCTCAGGAGCAGCCATTGCCAGTAGCTGATTCCAGTCTAGACATCTCTTGGGAGTTTGAGAGTAAACAATGTGCTGCTGTGAGTGATCTGGTCTCCAGACTATATGTACAGCTAGAGAATGTTAATATGCAGCTGGAGCTACAAAGACAACAACTGGCAATCATTACTGATAAACTTAATATACAGGAGACAGAATTATCAAACTGGAGGAGGGCCTCTACTGGTTCTGGGTTACAATAGGAACGCAGACTGTACCCATGAGGCTGGGTGTGCAAGGGATAGGGTCCTTGAGAGATTCTGGCCCTGGGGCTGTAGAAATAGTTAATAGATCCCTGAAATTGGATCCCCAGGCCCTGGTACTTAAAATTGTAACCCCACCCTCTGGGTATCTGCCGTCCTGGTCCTCCAAAGCTTTAATTCAAAGGCATTTGTCAGCGATTGCGGGAATTCCAATTTACTCCTCCAATATAGTTCGTTTTTCTATGTTAACATCAAAGGAGTATGAATATTGTGTATTGTTACATCTTTCAGCTTGTTCCATCATTGCCAAGCTCTGGTCAAGTGCTCAACTATTTGCTGCCAAAGGGATCTTTTTGGAAAGAGCTTACATAAATCCCAGGATCTCCCCTTTACTCCCAGCTAAGGGAGTCCCTGGAATAGGCATCGATTATAGCAAGCCCAAATCTGTTTTTGTATCTAAACATGAGCCAGGGATAGGGAGCCAGAAGCGGGATAGCTCCCCCCCAGATTTCCAGGAATCTGATCTCCAGGAAGCCCATTTCTTGAACCCACTTATAGCAATACCTATTAAAGAGGGGGTTTGCCAAACTTATGAGCAGGTCCAGGGGATGGGTATGCCACCTCAGCCCCAGGAGAATGCCTTGTTACTGGGGCCACGGATACCTGATAGTATGACACAGGAATCCATAGAAGGGGATATTTCATCTGGGGCCATGGGTGGGTCGATTTTTCATCAAGCCCCTGTTCATTTTGGGAATGAGACTTCCCAAACCACGACAGACATTGATGCTGATGTCATGGTTGCAGGGGGAAGTAGTGGGCAAAGGTCCTTGATAGATATAGGACTAGCCTGCCCACCCAAAGCAGGTACAATTTCAATCTGCTCATGGAATATCGCTGGATGGGCTAGGCATATTAATGACCCAGATTTCAGGTCATATTTACAGAGGTTTTCAATTATCCTGGTCCAGGAAACCTGGTCCAGCGAACCAATGGAACTGGAGGATTAGGACTCCAATTGCCTTCCAGCGATTCATAGGAATCGAAAGGGGAGGCCATGTGGAGGGCTTGGATGTTTTGTTTCCCAAGAGGGTCCCTTTCTGATCATCGAAAATATAGTGCTCCCGGAATTGCTACAGGGGGTGGTGGTTAGGGTTGCTCAGTTGATACTCATAATTATGACTATTTACATTCCCCCCTGTAATGCTGGCTCCTTTCGAGCCGCTCTGTGGGACAATTTGGACAGTTTCCTGGAACAATTGCTATTAAAACATCCAGCGGGCCAAGTTATTTTGATGGGCGATTTTAACGCTCGTATAGGCTCAGACAGTCTAGCCCTGGCCCCTCACTGACCTAGTGCCCCATACTATTTAGGCTTAAGGCGGTCCAAGGACAAAGGCTTAAATTCCTCTGGGGTAAGAATAGCCCAGCTTATATGTATTGAATGGATCAGGCTTCAACGATCTCGAGGGGGAATTCACCTTTGTAGGGCACCAGGGTCCCAGCACGGTGGACTACACTGTAGTTTCAGCAGGGGTCTTGCCCTATGTAGGTAATTTTGAGCTCGGACCGCCCCTGGTGGGTGACAATCTCCCTATGGAATTGACCCTCTCCATACCATCACTTGCTGTAGTCCCGGCCGCTCCACACAATCCAATTAGTTCTTTCAATAATTGCGGGGCTTCGGGCAAAATTTTTGGGGTCCTTAGATGGGATGAGGGACTCTCTTCTGCCCTGGGGGTTTTTGTTTCGCAATCCAAGGTTGCCTCCATTCGTGAGTGGCTGATTGTTACTGAAAGCCCTCTCGAGGTCCTGGAACAGTTCTATCTCTTATTATCAGAACTCCAGGCCTATATTCAGGGCATGGGTCGAACTTTTGCTACTGCAACAGGCAAAATCCATCAGCCATGGTTTGATAAAGAGTGTAGGCAGGTTAGACGTGAACTCAAATACATGCACTATGAGTGTAGGAACTCCCGAGCAGCTACCCTCCCCTCTCAATATATCGCTCTTAGGACAAGATACAGGCAACTTATAAATTCGAAAAAGAGGGATTTTTGGGATGCCCGAGGGGGGTCCCTATTGCATGCTGCCAATACAGGTGACTCAAGGAGTTTCTGGCACCTGATTAATATATCCACTTGTGGATGGAAGGAAGTGCCCCCCACCCTCCCAAATATCAGCTGCCAGATGGGTGGAGCACTTTACAGAACTGTATAATCGGTTGGATAAGGATAGAGATGAAGTACAACCCAAGGATGTTTGGGATGAAGGCTCGGAGGGGTTGCCCATTTGACCGCCAGTGCAGGCAGAGGAAATTGAGAGATTGATTGACTCCTTGAGGAATGGGTGGGCACCTGGCTTGGACTTTATAAGGGCAGAGTTTCTTAAATCTAATAAAGCTTGATGGTTGCCGGTGATGGCTGCTCTTTTCACAACCATAGATAATTCAGGGCGGGTGCCAGGGGTACGGGTCACAGCAGTTGTTGTCCCAATTTACAAAAAGGAATCCAGAGCAGAGCTGGCCAACTATAGGCCATTTAGTCTCCTGCCAGTCATATCCAAGCTTTATGCCAAGTTTCTATTAGGAAAACTGACCGCCTGGATGAGTCAGGAGAAGGTAATTTCACCTGAACAGGTAGGTTTCCAGCAGGGGCGATCTACTACTGAGCATTGCTGCATTTTGCAATACCTTGTCAACAAATATAAGACACGCAATAGGACTTTGTATGCAGCCTTCTTAGACCTCAGGGCCGCTTTTGATTCTGTTGATCGGGCGGCCCTGTGGGGGAAGCTCCGAGATTCATCAATTGATAGGCGCCTGCTGGCATTGATTCGATCACTATACTCCAACTCCTCTATGGTGGTCAAAATGGACCGGCATGGCCATATTACCCCATTAATTTCTACGTCCAAAGGGGGCCGGCAGGGGTGTGTCCTGGCATCGGCACTATTTAACTACTTCATAGATTCTATCATACCTACCATGGCAGCACCGTGCTTCTTCCCACCGAAGCTGGCCGATCAGCCTGTTGGCTGCCTCTGCTATGCCGACGACGTGGTTCTGGTGTCTCAGACACGGGTGGGCTTAATGCGACAACTACAGGCTTTCGCTGCCTTCTGTCAGGCTCACAACCTCTCCATCAATCATGATAAATCTAAGATTCTTGTGTTCTCCGCTTGTACTAGAACTCTGGTCTGGTCTGTTGGAGGTATCCCGATCCAGCAGGTCAAGGCTTTTAGGTACCTAGGAATCCTTTTCCATCTATCAGGGAAATGGCAGGAACATGTTAGCAGGGCGATGAGACTTGCACAGGCAACTGCCCAATCAATCACCAGGCTTTTCGCCAAGCAGGGGAGAACTTCAGGCTCTCCAGGTGTACAATAGTAAAATCAGGTCCCAACTATTGTACAGGGCGGAGTTATGGGCTCCTTTCCATTCCAGCTCTGTAGACAGAGTACAATCAAGATTTTTGCAGAGACTCTTGGGGACTCCCAGAGGGACCCCTATGTCAGCAATTCGGACTGAGTTGGGACAGAAACCGTGGACACAGGTAGCCAAAGATGCTGCGTTGGCCTTCTGGCTTAAAACTACAAGCAGGGCAGGGCTCCATTCTATTAAAGGCTATGCTCAAGGATTTCTTTCGGGATTGTTGGTCCTTGAAGGTTGTTGCCCAGCTGGATGAGATGGCTTTGTCCTCGGATTACCTTAGCCACAAGCCACCGGATGCACGTAGGAGTGAAGTCCTCACACGGGTAAGGGATATAGGTCACCAGACTGAGCTTGCAGAAGTTCGGGGATCTCCTCATGTTCGAGAGTATTTGACCTATGTCCCCGATATGGGCCAGGATGCCTTTTATCTAACTTCCCCCATTTCTGGAAGAGCCAAACAGCTTTTGGCTAGTGCCGGTTTCAATGCCTTTCCCTCCAGAGTCCTTGAGGGTAGGATCCTGGGGATTCCTTACTCAGATCAATTATGCCCATTTGATAACATAGGTACGGAGACCATAGGGCATATAATATTATATTGCCATCTGTATGATGGTCCTCGGCAGGAATTTCTTGCTCCTATCTTGGCGAGGTTTCCAAGGAGAGATGATCAGGTACTACTAGCCTTGTTGTTAAATAGTAATAATTTAGATACCATCTGTGATGTAGCGAGATTTTTGTTGAGTGCTGTACAATTGAGAGTTCGGTTTCTGAAAACATTCCCTTGGAGTTGTGAGTAGTTTAACAGACTCTGGTGGGAGGCTGTGGGGAGACTGTTTGTAATAGAAGTTTTGTACTGATGTACTTTGTGTTTATTGTATGTATTTTTAGGAGGATTTTAATTTGCAATGACTGAAGGTCACGCAATAAAATTGATTGATAACATTCTAGTCCGAAGGATTCCTTAACACGCCCAGTCCAAGGGGCTGCTTTCAAGCTTGCCAATGCTGTCAGATCCTCCTGCCTCTCTATGTCTTATACCTTCTCCTTTAGCTGTTTTCTCTGCTGCGTTGGGGACATAAGCCATAATACCCCTGGAGTAAATAGTTACAGGAGAAAGGTTTTAAAACCATGGACCCGTTTAGGAATCGCTTTCCTGAAGCCAATTCATAGGGGTACTTCCCTTAAGTAGTAACTTGCCTTCACCTCACCCAAGAGTTCATCATGCATGTTCTCTTCTACACTTTAGTAGCAAAACAGGCTCCTCCAGCTTTACATTTCTTCACTGTGGCATTTTCTCTGTTGAATTCAAACTGGGCTCCCCCCCGCCCCACCCCATTCTTTTCGTAGGGTATTGCCTGTTCTTGGAATTTCCTGAAATTCTCTCCCTGGCTTGAATCCTGAAACCACTTACTCCCTAGGAGTACCTTTTTTATTTCAGTGGAAACTCATGAGTAAGTAGGTTTCAGCGTTTTAGTCTGATTTGTTTGCAAAGGTGGGGGTTGCACCCGCCCTAAAACAAGCATGTTAAGCTCTTGAAATACCAGTAATCTTCAGTGCCAACAAGGTTTGTCAGGATCCAATTCTTAGTCACTGCAGTTTCACCTCTATATGACTGAAATCAGGTGATCATCATGTTCAGCTAAATCACCGAAGAGGATTCTTTGAAGACCGCTATTTTGCTCACATTTAGGGAGAGCTGTCAGTTGCTGCCAGTGTTAAAGGAGATGGTAGCCCATACCAGGTGGGTATCCACCTGCCCATTTATTAAATCAAATCAAACTTTATTGTACTGGCCTTAGGCCATGACAAATTGTCAACACAAAATATACAAAGTATAAACACCACAATGCCAAACAAAAGCATTTAAATGTTTAAATACAGATCTTCAATAAAACTTAAACTAAAATACAAAATTTGTTATACTTCTTTATATATTACTCAACTCACCCGTCAACCTGAGGCAAGGGTCAGGATTCAAGATTCATTATTCATGTCAGCTCGGGCTTGTGCTATCAAAACTAGTTTCCTTTTCCTAACGATTTCCATTATATAGGCGAAACGTGCTAATATTTTTGAAAGCTGGGGATTTCTATCGGCCAGTAAGAATTCAATTTTTTCCCCGTCAGTTAGATTTAGGGGCATTTTCATCCTAACCCACAACCTAGCACGCAAATGTGAATACAAGGGGCATTCTAAAAGATAATGGGTGAGATCCTCAATACCTAGAGAACAGCATGGGACCGCATACGGGACCCCCCGGAATCTCCCCTCCAGCACTGCCAACGGCGTGATCTGTAGGCGCAAGGCAAAAAATGCCCTTTTGTGCTGGAAGGGCAGATCATCCTTTATGTAACTCGCCCCCTCACCATCTGGGATCAAATGCTGGTACCAGGGGGATGATTTTATTTAGGGCACTAAAGCCCTAGAGGTTTGCCCATCAATGTCTTTTATCCTGGCTTTCACAAGTGATTTGGCCTCTTTAAATGGAAAGCCCTTCAAAAAGCAATAGGGCAAACCAAGCTCATCAAAACTGCTTTTGATCTTTCCCCACCAAGATGACCCACAGGGGCCACAATTCAGCTTTTCCCATAAACAGATTCCCGTAAAATCATCATCTGGCGCACCACTAATTTTTAACAAATTCACCAGAGCAGTCTCCAGAAGGTAAGATTCTAGGGAGAGCAACCCTAGTTCAAGTCGTAAAAAGACTGCCGGAGTTGAATTGGGGACCTGGATTAATCTTCTCAAAAAGTTATGAAAAACTGGCTCTAAAGTTTTTGACATATTGGAAGAATGACCCCATAACAAAACCCCATATCTTATTTTAGCAATAATCTTTGCTTTAAAGACTTTTAGCGCTGGTTCAAACCTCTGCCCCCCTTTTGTTGCAAAAAATTTGTTTATTGCTTCCACTGGTCCTATTATACTTTTCTTTAATGATTGAATATGCGATGTCCAGGAACCATTCTGTGAAAATAATATTCCCAGATAACTAAAATATTTAACCTGCTAAATTGATGTTGAGTCTATTTGCCAAGCTTCCTGCTTAAACTTCTGTTTAAACGCAAGAACTTTTGTTTTCTTGTAGTTAATATTTAAATTCTGCAGATTACATTCCCTTGAGAAATCCTTCAGCAAGCGTCTCAGGCCAAGCCCTGAAGTGGACAACAAAACGGTATCATCCGCATACATTATTAGGGATATTCTCCTCAGCCCAAGGTTGGGGGCCATGTACTCCCCCTCATCCCACAGGTTCACTATTAGATCGTTTACATAGAGGTTAAATAGCAAAGGTGCCAAAAGGCACCCCTGCCTAACCCCTCTCGTGGCCTTGATCTCATTAGAGAGAGAACCCAAATTATGGAGATGAACCCTCATACCCAGGTTGGTATATAATGATCTAGCTTCAGGAGTCTTCCATCTATATTTAACCTAATCAGTTTTTCCCACCGTTTTTCTCGATTGATTAAATCAAATGCGGATGAAGAGTCCACGAAAACAGCAAATAGACCCACACCCCTTGCTTTGTACTTCTCTACGAGGTGGGCTAGCAGAAAACAGTGATCCACTGTGCTCTTATTAGGAAGAAAACCTATTTGTTCTGGTGCTATAATTGGATTTTGACGGATCCAAAGCTGTAATTTATTTAATAGGGTCCTAGAGTATAGTTTTGAAATAATAGGCAGCAGGCTAATGGGACGATAGACCTATCCCCCTTCTTGAATATTGGAACTATTACTGCTGTTTTCCAAGATTGGGGCACCAGACCCACACTATTGATCAAAGTGAACAGATTAGTCAGGGCCCTGAGCCACCATCCTGGCATCTCTGTAAATAGCTCAGGGGGGATAAAATCTTCCCCTGGGGCCTAACCCTTTTTTAACAATTGTATCACCTCGAGGACCTCCAGCTCATTTACTGGATCCCACTCCGGGAGGGCAAGAGTTTCCTCATTGGCGGGGTTTCCAAGGGGGACTGAAGCACTGAAACTCTCTCCAAAGTGCTGTGCCCATTTATCGCTACTTAGCCTTGGGGCCATTTGTATTGAATAATAATAAATAATAATTTATTGTATCAACCAAAGGTTATAACAAAATACATATATATAAAAGTAAATAAATAAAATATACATAAGCCAAACATCCACCTAAACATAAAACTCTACAATGGAGCGGGTCCCAAGGGGGTTTTAACTATAATCTCCACAGCCCCCTGGCCAACCCTTAATAGTGCACTTCCTTCCCCGACGTACTTCCAGAAAAGTCCAGTTAGTTGTCCTTTCTAACAGATACTTAGCAGTGTACCATACTTATTCAGAATGGGAGACTGCTAATCCCTTTTATAAAATAAAGCCATATACCTATATAATTACATTGGTTTATATCCCATATCATCCCATTCAGGGTTTAAGCTAAAATATCCCCAACTCTTCCCCAGGGCTTGAATACAAGAAACAATTCACCCCTACTTAGTTTATTCCAATCTGTTCCTAGCACTGGGGCACAAAAACACCCCCGACTCTCACTGAATCCAACTTATTCAAGATCCCCTCGTATTTGGTTAAATCATAAACATCCTACTAGTCAGCCTCGCTCACAGCCAGTCCATGGGACCCCATATCTAGGGTCCATCGACTGCCAAAGGAGATAGTTGCTGGTCAGGGGCACTCAGGGCTTCAACATATGCCACCCCATGGACGTCTAGGGAGATTTTAATTCAGTTGACCGCACTCAAAAAGCGCGCAACCTATATCGAAACCTGAGGCAAGCGATCCCCCAGCAAATAAGCCAAAAGTAATACCTCAGGACGGCCAAGTAAAGATGCCAGAAGTTGGACAATATAAACTCCCCTCTGTCGCATAAAGGGGGCAGTACAATAAAATATGGGCCAGGGAGTCTACTGCTCTCAAAGAAAAGGGGCACAAACGCTCGGCCAAAGGGGTCTGGTTGTATCTGCCAGTCGTAACAGCAGATGGAAAGGCATTCCACCTTGCTAATAAAAGCAACCTTCTGGAATTTGGTGGAATCCCCCCATCCAAAAAGGGCATAGGCAAGACAGTTACGTTGGCCAGCTGAGCGTAGAGGCCAATAGCTTTGCAGGCTTTAAACTCAGCCCAGACCTCCTGCCATATAGAATCAAGCAGTCGGTTCAAGATAAGTTTCTTTGCCCCCTTAAATCCCAACTGGGACAAAGCCCCAATAGAAAAACCCAGCTGTCTAATTTTCTCAGCCACCAGTCCCAACCAAGGGTTTGGGAAATTATCAGACAGAACCAGCTGAGCCCATGGGGCAGCCAGATTAAAAAGGAGGCGTAAATAATACGTAATGACCCCTTGCCAGACCTTGGCCCGCAGGGGGAGCAGACCACACTCACGACAGAGAGCCTGCATCGGGATGCCGGGGGGGGGGGGCATCAAGATTACCCGTGCCACCCCCACCTGGAATTTTTTCAAATCCCTCAACTTACTCAGTGCCCAAAAAGCACCCCGTAAACAACTGGGGCACCAACTTATGGCTATAAAAGTAAATAGCTGGTGCAACTAAGTAACCTCCCCCCACCCTAAAGAAACTAAGCAAATTTGCTTTTAGTCTCCTAGCTCTATTTAAAGAGAATTGCACCTGCAAGTTGCATGCCCCGGTTGCCTGAAACAACAGGCCCAAATACTTGTACACCGGGACCTGGGCTATCTCCTGGGTAGCCAACTGCCATGTATGTAAGGTCTTTTTCCGCGAGAAGTAAACTATTTTTGACTTGTCCCGATTTATCTCAAGCAAGTTGTCCTGGCAAAAAAACCCAAAGGCAGCCAGCAGACGATGCAGACTGACCTGCGTCCGTGACAACAGGACCGTGTCGTCGGCGTACAGAAGGCAAGGCATTTCTGTCCCACCTACTAGGGGAGCAGGACTAATCATCCTTGCCAGGACTTCCATAGCATCATTTAGATAAATGGAGAAAAGCGTCGGGGCCAAAACACATCCCTGCTTCACCCCCCTCTCCACAGGTATGCTGTCCGACACTGCCCCCTGGTGGTTCAACCTCACCCTAATACAATTTCCCTTGTGGAGATTTATAATCAAGTGCAGAAGCCTTGGGTCTAAATCCAAGGCCGCCAATTTCCTCCACAACCGGTCTCTTGGGACAGTATCTAACACTGCCCTTAAATCGATAAAGGCAGCATACAGGGGGTGTGGGGACCTTGCATATTTTACAACCAGATGTGATAAGAGAAAGCAGTGATCACTGGTGGATCTCCCCTTTTGGAATCGTATTTGGGTGTTTGATAAAATGTCCTTTGCTTTCAGCCAACCATTTAGCCTTGCCAGCAAATACTTAGCGTACAGCTTACTTATAACACTCAGTAGGCTGATCGACCTATAGTTACTAGGGGAGGCCGGATTACCCTTCTTAAAAATCGGGACAATTATCGCTTTGCCCCAATCAACGGGGATGACTCCTAACTCGTTTATCCCTGAAAAGAGAGAAGCAGCCTGTCCCAGTCCATTCAGCTCCAGAACTCAGAACATTGCTGCTGTGATATTGAGCCTTGTTGCTCAAGCGCCGGCACCATTTCCTAGCCCCGTGGGTCATTCACCCCAGACTACACTGAACCCAACTGCCCTGGTCCCTTTGCACTCCACCCACCAGGAAAAGCCACCAAACCCTCTCCACACTCTGCTCATGCCAGGAAACAGTTCCTGGGCCAGGCATGTCCCTCCTTTCACCACCAATAACCTGCACACCAATCGTTCCTGCATGCCTCTCATGAATATTCCTCTACAGCCAGGGGAAATGTCCCCTTGCCAGTCCTGCCACCCAAGCGAACACACCAAGCTGCCCCCAAAAGGAGCAGGCAGAAAAAAACAATTTGATATTTATAGTTCTATATTTAAAGTTCTTAAATTTAATAAAGCTTAATAAAGTTCTTTAATTTTTCATAATCTATTTCCATGCTTTTGGGAAAAGAGGGAAGCATAGGGCACTGGGGGCAGTGGATAATGACTGTATGGCATAGCAAAAACCCACTTTAGGGGCTAGAAGGGAAGGGAAAGGGTGGTGGAGGTGCAGAGAAGGAAAGGGGGATGACTTGGTGAATGGTGGGATGGCATCACATACTAGCCATGAGGAGGGTTGGAAGGGAAGGGGGTGGCAGGTGCACCAAAAATGGGGGATGAGGAGAGGAGGCTACAGGCAAAGCTCGTGTGCTGGCCAGTCACAGAGTAGCCAGCTGCATGCCTGTGCTTCCTATTGGCATTCCCAGACTCTGTTATCCTGTGAATGCCATTAGGAAATGCAGAGATTCAGGTATGCAGCCAGCTAATTTGTAAATGCCAATGCACAGGGAAAGGCTGTCTGGTGGGGGCCCAAAAGGGAAAACATGCTCCCCCAGCTGAATGGGCCAGACACAGTGACTCTAAAGCTTTATTGATATTGCGAAAAGATAATTTTAAACAGGTCACTGATGCTCAAACTGTCACTGATGAGCATCAGTGATACTCTGATCACCTGTCACTAATCACCATCACCCACTGATGGTGGGTGTCGAGGCGGATATGCCATCAAGGTATGCTAGCTGGTCCCGGAACAGGAGCACTGGCTCACCGGAAGGGAAATAACTGGCGGGGGAGGGGGTGTTCTCCAATACGGCCCCACCATTCTCGCAGATGCGTTGGCAGTTTTTAGCAGTAGTGCAATCTCTAGCTGGGAATCAATCCTAGCAGCGATCAATCTTCAGTGCTGCTTAAAAGTCCCAAAGCCCTCTCCACAACAAAGCAGGTGGGGCTGAGCTGCCAGACCTTTGCTCTGGGGTGCAGGAAATGCTGTATGCTTTCATGAGCCAGGGCTTCAGGGGGGTAGGCAGGATCCCCTAATAACAGGCCACATAACACACACACACACCCTCAATGCTTGTTTCTGTGCAGGGTCCAAAGCCATTTGTACATGCGGCCAAAGAAGGGGGACTGGTGGAAGATATGGGCGTCATGGTTCTTCCTGAGCCAGCGAGCCAGCACATCAGTGAACCAGACAAGTGGTCCACTAGAGCCTGGAGAACTATGGAGAAGAACCCCTTCCAGTTCAGCTAGTCATCTTTGCTATGGGGTGGGCAGATGATGGCAATATGGCTCCCATCAATCACCCTAATAGTTTGGAAATCCCTTCCACCAAAAGCCCTTCATTACCTGCTGGGGGGTTTATTCTACGCTTACCTGCCTCGCTGCTGGTGCGGGGGGCTCTTGGGCTCTGCCGCCGGCAGGGGGGTGCTCCGCTGTCGCTCCTGCCGCCGCTGACACCATCCCCGTGTTGCTGCTCCGCCGCCGCTGTTCCCCTGCTGTTGGGACCTGCAGGGGAAAAGAAGAACAGGAACAGTGAGTTGTGGGGGAGGGGGGGGGAACGCAGAGGGCAGCCACGTGGGCTGACCTGTCCCCTCCCCCCCCACCCGGAAGTAGCTGGGGGCATAAAGCCCCAGGGACAGC
>QEPC01006964.1:950736-966275 GCA_003113815.1 Sphenodon punctatus
ACACACCCCAAAACAAGACAGGGCTAGAGACAAAAACACCACAAGCCATTCCAAGTCAAACAAAGACAGCACCACAAGCACGGCAGTGGGAAAGCATGGGAGCACCCCCACACACCCCAAAACAAGACAGGGCTAGAGACAAAAACACTACAAGCCATTCCAAGCCAAACAAAAACAGCACCACAAGCAGGGCAGTGGGCAAGCATGGGGGCACCCCCACACACCCCAAAACAAGACAGGGCTAGAGACAAACACACACATCACACACCATGCTGGCAAGGCCACCATTCCCCACCCCCTGTGCCAGTGGAAAAAACTCTCAGCATGGCATGCCCTTGCCCACTGTTTCCCAGTGCCCTGTTCTATGTGCCCACTACCCACCATGCTGCCCACTCAGCACAAGTTCTGCTGGCTAAAATCACCTCCCCACACACATCCTATCCCTAAGTCTAGGGGTACCCTACCCAGGCCAGTCCACTAGTGCCAACCTCCCCATCCCCTTTGCTAAGGGCACCAAAGAGATCCTGTACTAGAGGGAATCAGAACCCCAAACTTACCAACAGTCGCACGCACGCACACCTCCAGCAGCTCTGTGGATCCTTTCGTCTCCAAGCCTGCTGTAAAATGGCTGGCTAAGCACAAGCTCCAGAAGGCCCCAGAAGGAAAGAAAAAAACCCCAAGATTATTGGCCAGCACCAGCAGCCAGTTAAAGTGCCCATACCCTACAGAAACATCCAGGACTGGATGACTTTTTTGATTTCAAAAAATTCAACCAATCCAAGGGAGGGTAAAAAAGGTGCAAAATGTATCCATTTGCACCTCTGGGTGGGAGCAGGGAGGGACTCAGTACTTAAAAACAAACTTACATGACAAAAGCCTGCCAACTGCCACCTTCCCCAATGTAAAAGATCCGGTAACCTGTACCATTAAAAAGATCCGGTACGGGTTACTGGATTATCGGATTACTGGATTTAAATCCGGTACGCCTAATACCAGCATTACCTGTTACCGGTAGAACTGGTATTCCCACCTCTAATATTTATGATTGATTGTGGCAATTGACACCAGAGGGATGAGTGAAATGTGGCCAGTCCCTGGATCTTGGGGGGGAGGAGCAGGAGTTTTACCTTGGTAACATGCTAATTAGCATGTAATTATATTTTAGGTTACTCCCAATTTTAATTTTAATTTGTTAACTGGTTAACTGGTTATTCGTTTTAATTATAAAGGGAATTGGCTTGAAGTTATATTAATTTTCTGTTATATTTGTATGGTATTTTAGGATGTAGAGGATGCAAAGTGATGTTGGTGCAATGGCCATATGGCCAAGCAAAGTAAATATTATTAAAATTAAATATTAAATTATGTTATCCAAAATCAATGGTATGCTATGAATTAGGAAGGGATAGGACTCTTTCTCCTCAAGTTGCGATGCGGTGTTTTGTCGCAGAGCGTGGAAGATCCGAGTGTGTTAACAAACACAGACACTGGTGGTGCGGTTCCAACAGTCACTCACTCTCACTGCCATTGTGGATCAAGATACTTAATGGTGAAGGCAGGACATGTCTCTCTGGGAAAGCCCTAGACAATGAAATTGAGCATGCGGGTGTCGGCAACAGGGTCCGAGAGTTGATCATGCCGCCATGTCTCGCGGTACCTTGTATTCTGGACAGCGTAAACATGATACAATGACCAGATAACCATAAAGATTCCATGATCGATGGAAAGGGGAGTTGGTGCCACTTCTAATTGAAATCTGCAAAAGTTCCGCTTCCATTGACCAGTTGCAATGCTGCGGCACCATTTGCGGCAAACCGCAGTCGCAGCCATCGGAAAGCTGCCTCTGCCAGACTGTGCTATGATGTGTGGAATAGGTGTTTCCATCGGTAACAGCTGCTGTAGCGGTATACCACTACAGCCCTACTTGTGGCATTGTAAAGATCACAGCAGCAGCATGGACTATCGGCTCTCCTTTCCATATCTCCATTGTAGGGGACAGAAAGCCCCCAGGCTCCTGGATATGAACTTTTGATTACCCTCACCACCCCCGATGGGAAGAAGACTTCTTGGACTATGGTGAACTGGGAACCACAGGGGTGGGAAATTAAGGGTAATGTGTTATAGAGATCAGGGCCACTTGACTAGATCATTCCCCTAACTGGAACAAGATGTGATACATTCAAGCCAGTCATTCAGTTTAGCTATTATGGCCACATGTCTTTTAAAGGGGATGAAACCTTAGCAGGAGTTTATAAATTAGAATTTGGAAATGGGACCCCAAACACTGTAGAGATTCACCTCTTGATTGAACATGCAGAATCTCTTCAGAAACTAGTTGCCCTGGTCATGGGCTCGCATGTTCTCAAGCTGGATCAACCCACAAAGATTTTGTTAAATCCTCAGGTGTCACTGAAGGAAATCTGGGTGGATCTAGCTGTTATGAATTTATCACAGACTGTTCCCAGGTGTGCCCCCTTCCGCAAGACTAGGCATATGGGCTGGTATAAGTGGGTGTCCATGTGACAGAGCTTAGCCACCAGGGGAAGAACAAAGTGTTGGGGCCATTAGGGGCAGGAGCTTCCCTCACAGAGGCTGCCAACATAGAGGTGCTTATGAATAAGGTCTCGTATGCCACCAAAGACATACAAGGGAAAACTGAATACTCCCCATGAAGGATCGTTTACCCGGTTGGCTGAAGCGCAAGTTGCCATCAGTAAGATCTTGCCTTCCTGGGAAACGATTTTGGAAACAGATGAGAAGCATTTGCTTTCTGGAATACTGTCACTGCAGAACAATGTTTCACTGGCTCTGGCTTGTACACAGGCACAAGCCCTGGCCCAAGGTGTTACCATGGGGATGGTTTGGCAAGCAAAAACGGGACATATTCCCATGGAACTTACAAATTTGATTAGGACCCAATTGACCACAGGGGAGAATGCGCTCCAAGAGTGGTGGGAGCTTGTTAATGTAAGTTTTAGCCCCCTGCAAAACCAGTTGAATTTGTTCATTGTAACCACCGCCGCAGCAGAAACAATGGTGGTGTATCCAGTGGTCCTGCTGGGGTGGCAGATTGGTCACAATAAGGTGAACCCCAATCAGTTCGCTTTTCCTTGGGAAGGTAGTTTTAAAACTGTGAATATCATGGGATGCAGACACAGGAATTAATTGGACTTTGTGTGTTTTGATGATAATTTAGAAGTTCATGATCCCTGTTTTCCCCCCTACCCTGGTAATTATTCTGTTTGTGATTTTAGTATAAAAAATGAAAACAAATCCACCATAGTATATGTAGGTAGGGCCTGTGTGTGCATTAGGACTATGTGTGATTATATAATTATCAATGGTAGAGAGATACATCCCATGGTATCACTATTTAATCGCTGCTTTTGTGGTGTTATTAGCATGATGGGATGTGATTTTAAATATGTGACCCCAGTCTTGATGGTGCAACATATTAAACTGTTCTCCTCTCTTTATACCTCTGTCTACCTTGTGTCCCTGGGGATGAGCCTTTCCCTCCTCAGATCCCTCTTATCCCATCCATCCTTCCAGTTAGAGCTTCAGAAAGTGCAGGCACTAGGGAAGAGTCAGACAGCTTCCCTGATAGTACAACATAACAACTAGGCCATCTCCTGAATAACAGCAGACATTCAGGCAGCAGGCCAACACGCAGGGTATGAGAGTTTGCTGGGCTGGTGTTCTCAGGCAACCGGGGTTTTTAATTTAATGCTGCACCCGATTGTATTGATCCTAGTGTTCCAAGAAGGACTTGTGCTTTGCATGACAGGGCTGACATGTTGGGTTAAGAGGAAAATGGCCAGACTCAGTTGCATGGAGGACTACCTTGTTCACCCTAACTTATGAATGTGGGGGGCCGTCACCTCTCAGGGGTTTAGCCCCCCAATGGGGGAATTGTTGGGTAACAAGCCTTTTCCCTGAGAATGTTACCCCCCCCTTGGGTGAAACATCACTCCATAAGGAATACAGATTCCGGGGTGCCCAAGCAACAAGGGCCAGAAAGGAATTTGAGAGCCAGATGAACCCTTGAAACTCAAAGGCCCCTCACATAAAGCACAAAACCTGAAAAGAGCAGTGTGCACCAGCCCTGAAGAATACCAGATTGGGAGTGGGGTGGATTGTTTGTGGGTGGGTGGTATATCTGTGTAAGGGAGGTTGGGTATTTTAAACTGTATAGCACCTAAGAATTGGCTTTTGGTTTTGTATTTGTGCATGGGAGGGTAGGTGTGTGTATCTGTGTCTCCCTTTTGTAATAAAACCCCCCTCTGTATTCAAGCAGTTGTCTGTGTATCTGGGAAGTGGATGGGATAATTCAGCTGACCAGGAGCGCACCCCGTACCTCTGACAGATCCTTGTGCCAGGTGGGGACCCCTAGTTCAACTCATTCAACTAATTCCCCAAAATTTAAGAATCGGGTGTATATTGGGGTACCAACCCCCCAATAATCACCCATGGAACGGGGTCTCCTGTTCACACACCCCCTCGACAGTTACCAGTCACCTATGTTTGGTAGGAACAGTGTAAATCAAAGCAATAGCTCCCTTCACTAGTGTTCAGATGAACAGTGTAAACTGAAGTAGTACTGTGTCAATTTCCCCCCAGCTGAATTGTAATGATCACTGAACCAATGATAAGTGTTTTTACACAAAGAGTTACTTCAATATACAAACTGAAGGGGAGTGTGGGTGTTTTTAGACAAGCACCTCCCCACCCATCATACATGTTGCAGGGCTGCATTGGCACCCTATGCAGTCCTGCAACACGCATAATAGGTGGGTAATGGTTGGGGAGGCATGCTTGTCTAAAAACACCCTATATATGCCTGAATTTTCAGGGTACATGAAAAACTCTTCTTACTTCTGAATAAACTTGTCTTAGTACTCTGGGTGTTTTCAGACAAGCGCTTCCCTACCCAGTACCCACTGGTTACCCATAGCAACTTGTCTAAAAATACCCTCTGCCTGTGTGAACGTTTCAGGAGTAAAATGGAAGTAAAGCCATGGGCTTTCACTAACCTTGCAGAGTTCTTCATGCTCTTCACCATTCCAGTCCTTCTTTCTCATTTATTGCTCTACCTTGATCTCTATTTTTCTGTCTGCAATATCATTTACCCTAAGGGTAGAGCTGCTCTGGAGTTAGGGTGATCAGATATGCAAATTTTTACAGGACACTTATGAGAAATATAACCTGTATCATCTGTATTTCTCATAAGTGTCCTGTAAAAATTTACATATCTGGCCACTCTATCCAGAGAGTATGCACTCTTCTCCACTAAGAAATACATAGCTTGAGGTAATCACTCCCTACTTTACTTTTGTTCCTACAAACACAGTGTCTAAAGCAAAGTTAAAGTCAGTCTAGGATTACTAATTCAGAGAAGCTGTCCATGTGAGTAAGCCTTAAGTCATCTTTCATCTCCTTCCAAAATTCCATCTTCATGGAAGCTTACAAAAAATTTAAATCACTGCATGTATTTTGACTTGCATTTATCTTGTAGATGTCCTGTATCTCTAGGTTCCAATTCTTGGGTGGGGCGTTCATCTGCCCCAACCCAACCCCAACAAGACCAGTCAGATCCTGTCAGGATTGAGTCAGGTCACACTGCTCTACTAGAAGTATACTAGTTGGTATAATTCACTCACAATAAAAGCTACACAAAAGATGAGCTGAGATCACTACACAACCCCATCAGCACTTTGCAAAAATAGAAATACACTTATGGCTTCCATAGTCACCACAAATAAGCTAGGGACTTCCTTCCCTTACTGAAACCTCTTAGCTGGTCAAAAGATACTGGTGCAAAACCATCTCAGCTGTGGACAAGAGAAAGGGGATAGGGCCAGGTGTTGCTTTTACTGCACAAGGGAGGGAGGGAGCTCCCTTGGCTGCCCTGGGGATGTTTGTGCAAGGGAGGCAAGGGTTGGGGAGCTCCCTGCAGTGTTACGATTGTAGTGAGTGCGGACATCTGTCCAATGGCCATGCCAAGATTTCAGCTAATAACCATAAAACAGGGCAAGAAATGAACACGGCAATGTTGTCTCATCAAAGAAACTATTTGGTACCATTCCATGTAATTCAGAAAAGAACTGATACTTGGTAACTCAGACTGGCATGATCACATAGGGATTAATGGAAGGTCCCCCCACTGGAGACCTAGCAGAGTATTTATTTATTTATTTATATTTATTGGCCGCCCCCTCATGCCTATGGCATCCTGGGGCGGCTCACAACAAGTAAAACGACAATAGCCCTGCTGTTAACATTTGTATTGAAAAGGTAAAAGGGATTAAAACATACAAATGGCAATGCATTATATTATGTTGTTTACCTCTGGTATCATATGGATTAATGAATACCTCTTAGAAGTATGTAACTATTATGGACAGATGGAGAAACTGAGGCATGGTTCTCGGTGGCCATTCTGCGGCCATGGAACTCCCTCCCGGTTGATGTCCACTTGTCCCCCGATCTTTCTGGAGATGTTGTAAAACCTGGCTGTTTTGGCAGACGTTTGGCGAGAAAGCGGCGTGTATGGGTTGTGGGGAGGTTGGGGGATAGCTCTTGGACTGTTAGATGGTTTAATGTTTTAAAATGTTTTTTGTTGAATATTGTTATTTATATGTTTCATCTATTTATGTAAACCACTGTAGGCAAGAGGGGGCAGGATATCAAGTATTTTAAATTAATTAATTAATTAAATGGATACTTTTTTGGTTTTGCTTCTACAAAGACTATGGCCACGCTCTGATGAAGAGACACTTTGAAGAAGTTAAGCCTTAAATAACTTTTACTCCTGAATGATTCACACAGCAGGAGCTCCAAACCAAAGTTGTTCCCGAGCTCTGGCCATTTGGGAGAGGTCAATACATTGCTATGGCCATTTGGTGTCCTTTTTAGCATGTCCCCTTGGAAGTAACTAGTAAACTGTAGGACTTTAAAATAAAAAGAGACAGATAACGTTTTTGTCATGACCATTAGGGGAAGATTACATAGCAAGTACATTCATCTTCAGCTGCAATTTAGTAGCTACCTCGATCTAATTAAATTTAAATTGAATTACGTCAATTTAATTAATCACTGCCTGTCATAACGTGCCATTAGGCCATGTTCTGACGAACAAAGGTAAAACAAAATAACGACTTTGTTTTTATTAAATCAAACTAGTTACTTTGCATCTGAACACTATGCTTTATTGCTTAGTATAATAACTCCTCCACTTCGGTAGCATTCAGTCAGTGTAAATCAAAGTAGTCCTGGCTGCAGCAATCTCTCCTTTAGCTGAGATAGGTTTACTTCATCGCACTCACCATCTTTGCACTTTAGAGGAACAGGACTTCGGAGTACAAACCGAAGGGGAGTGTGTATTCTGATTTTTTTCCAGGACTACATACTTCTATTCCCACTCTAGAATAACGTTGGTTTAACATTCTCTTCATGCAATCACTTCAGGAGTAAAACCGAAGTAGGGTGCAACTACACTGAATTGTTATTGTTTATCAGAACCCGGCCCTAGACATTTACTTAACTTGATTTCAGAGAGTGGCAAAAAGTTAAAGCTCCGTAACTTGAAGGGGGGACATTAACCTATGTTTTAGGCCATGTGGCGAGGTCCAGTATTGTTTCATTTCATTCCAGCAACCTGGGGACTATGTAATCGCTGAATTTTTTGCTAGGCAATAACCTCCCGGACCTTGGGCTAAAAGTTCTCCACAAACTTCCCTGTAGTTTTTTGGCAAAACACATTTAAAGGTATAGGCACACAATTAATTTTTGCACCCTGACAGTTGAAGGATTTGGGGCTGTAACTTCAACAGGTTTCACCTAATCTTGGGCCAAGAGGGCTCAAAATGATTGAAACGGATCCAACATGTAATGAACCAAATTTTGAAAACATGTTGCAGATTATGCATGGCACACAGCGCAAAATGTGTCCAACATGCACCAAAAAACGCTTGTTTTTCACTTTGCAGTTACAGATTCAATTGTTTATGGAGCCCAGAGATTTGATCCATTTTCTGCATATTACACACCACAATTTACCCCAGTTAGCCTGCTATCAGAAACTATGCAACCATCAGACAAAGCACCATTGGGCCAAATTACCAGGCAAAAACATTACCCGCCCCACCCCCTCCTTTTGTATGAGCTGTAACATTCACAGCACATTGGTGCAAAGTGTGTCATCCATTTTTACTCCCTGTAATGTACTTGGATTGTCAATGCATGGACATCTAAGAATAATTACTTTAAGAATAATGACAACTGCATGTACTTTGCTGGGAGAAATAGCATATTTCCTTATTTTGCAGCATTACAGACAATTGGCATACACAACACTAATGGGGGAAATGGGCATGCCCAGCTGACTAACAGAGTAGGTTTCAATGCTTTCAGAGAAGAAAAAATTAATTTCAAACAATATGAAAACGACATAGATAGAAACATGGAAAGAAAAGTGATTATCATATACTACATGGCCGCAACACATCATAATTATAGACGGACATTGTTGTGATTGCTATTCTCATGGGCATAACATTAAAAATACTATTTTCTTGACTGCAATGGGTAATATGTTGAGGCCTCTGAAAGGAATAGTAGTAGTTGTAATAATTTTATAGCAGTAGGAACTGTAATCCTTCCTGCTGCTTTTCCTTAGAATGTTACCCTTGCCACTAGGGGCAGCGATGAAATCTTCAGGCAAGCCACACTGCTCCTGTTTTCTGGACTCTCAGGAAATAATCTTCTGTCTATATGACAGGAAGAACTCATTTGTGTATCTTAAGGAGCTCAGAGCAGTGGAGAGGTGGTAAGTGCTTGTGCTTAGACAGTCTTCTAGTTTTAGAGGCAGTTCATAACATGGTCTATGAAAAAAGAATTCACACCCTGTTTATATTACTTTTCAGCTTCCAGTATGCATCTACTGAACAGTTATGCCAGTAGTTATTTAGCCACCTGTACCATCTGAAAGCCAACACAAATACTTCTATTAAGAAAAATCTGTATGGACACACTCAGGAATGGTGACAATGGCCAGTCTGGTAAGACTCACAAGAGAACAATTTTAGCATCCGGTTTAAGCTGTTTTATGCATCTACATTCAAGTACAAAAGAGCCTATTCAACAAATTACAAATATCCGGTGGGATAGATACCATGAATGTGCTAAAGTATGGTTGCAGTTGGATGGACTGAATCAGTGCATTGCAGAGTCATTTCAACAGTACTTGTCAACAGAATTTGATGATATTCCCATTGATGCAGGATTCCACCCCACCTGTTACAGACAAAAAGTGCATTGAGAGCATGAGAAAATGCTGTAGTGAACAGTCAATAATATGTGTAGAACATGTTAAAGAATCCACATCTTCCAGCAGTAGCTCCTCTCCTTCCCGATGCAAGACAAAGACACTTAGATCAAGAACTGGTCTCCCTGTTCATACTTCTAGACCAGTCCTTCCTGTCATCTGCCTCATATGCAAGAAGAGGAGCAGATATATTACTGTGGCTCATAAATGACAGAAGGATCACCTAGTTCTTGCACAAACTGTTGATGCAGGTCAATTGAAGAGAGCTGCTAAGCTAAAGGAAGACTACAGCATTGCAATCCACATAGAAGAACAGGCTTGTACAGCATTAGAAGTCCATTACCACAGAACATGTCACAAAGTCAACAGATAAGGATAAGCCTTCTTGCACTGAGCAGATGTAACATAACGTCGACAAGATTTTCTGCACCACTGTCATCCATCAGAGGATCATTATGGACAAAGAGGTGCTGCGTATGAAAAGACTTACACAGATTTTTATCAACCTTGTAAAAGAGTGTGAAGGTCAGGATGTTTCACATTATAGGTAAGTGATTTAATAAGCAGATATTGTACAGTTGAATAATTATGTATTGACAGCTGTATAATTTGTAGCAACTACAGAGATTGTGCTATTTTTACTTCACTATTAAGTGTAAACTAAAGTCAGGCAAGTCTCAAGCCGTTAACCACTCACTTCCTGTATTCTGAATTCATATTTGCTCTTGTGTTACAGAACCGACCAACTAAAATATCACCTACAGCGGAACTTCCCTCAGCTTATATTTCATTCACCACACAAAAGGAATGCTAGAGTGATAGTTTATGCTGAAACATTAACAAGAAATATGCTTCTAAACAAACTTCCTTGTCAGTCAGGTGCAGAAACATCAAGTACAGATGAAACTCTGAGCGAGGAAGAGGTAAATACTTCTCAACACCAAGGTGATCTACACTCATACAAGTTGTCAACAGCAACTGTACCATCATCTGGTGATCAATCAGCTAGAATTCTGTACAAAGCTGCATTGATTATCAAAAGCACATTAAGTAATAATCCTGAAATGAGGTGTCCATGGCCACCAACATCAAATGATTTGACTGTTGACACTGCAAAGACAGTTGTGCCAGTTATAGCTTGGGTTACTGGAGCATCAGAAGCACCTACATTGGATAGCCATGTTGATCTTCCAAAAGATGTGAATCTTAAAGTACTCTCTCTTTGTCAAGATATTGTTTACCTTGCATCAAAAGGTCGAAAACAGACACCCAAATCCCTTTGTCTTGGATTAACAATGTGACACTTGACAGGATCATCTCAAATCATTTCTTTATTAAACCATCTTGGTAATTGTGTATCTAGAGATACTGTGGTTTCCCATGACACAGCTCTTGCTCAATTACAGCTTATTGCAGACTCTGATAAGATTCCTTCAGGCTTTGCAAAGCAGACACCAACAGTTTTGGTATGGGACAACATTGATTTTGGAGAAGAAACCCTCTCTGGAAAAGGCACCACCCATCATACAAATGGAATAATACTGCAAAGTTGTGTCACCGAATCAGCTCCAAGAAGCAGTCGATCATCACTGCCTAAAAGGGTTCGGTCTTTGGAAATACCTTCCTTTTGAAGTACCACCTAAGCAAAAGGCACGGATCAAAAAAACTGAGTCATGATGCTATGCTAGATATTGAAGCATACAGAATGCACCTCATACAAGCTCAGAGAACTGAACTTGTACACATTCTCATGAAAGCTATCAGTGAGGAATCATCTGCACTTCCTGGATGGACAGGTTTTCATACACATCTTCAAAGAAACTGTATTCTTCCAAAGTCAGCAATCCATTACTTTCCAGTGATTGAGGCATCACCAACAGAAATGTCTACTGTCCTTACTATTCTAAATAGAAGTATTGACATAGCAGATCAGCTTGCACTTGAGCATGTTGTCTTGGTCTTTGATCAAGCAATATTTGCTAAAGCACAACATATATGTTGGAAAGATGAGTGTGTCACAAAACGTCTGGTAATACGTCTTGGTGAATTCCATGCATGCATGTCTTTTTTAGGTGTATTGGCAAAAGATTTGGAGATGCAGGACTAAGTGATATCCTGATAGAGTCAGACGTTGTTGCCCAAGGATCAATCAATGGCATTTTGAGTGGTCACCATTATAACCGCAGTATCAGAGCACACAAACGTTTATATGAGAGTATGCAGTACCTGAGATTGCAGTTTCCTGAACTCTTTACCATTAGCCAAAGTAGATGAGTATCTTCAGGTCATAACAAAAATTAAAGCTGTTTACCCTTGTGACACCTTTGCTTTTTTGTGTACTTCAGATGAATTCACCATTTTGGTCAAGAAATATGAGAAGTTCATTAAGAAGAAGAGCACGGAGAATCAAACTTTTGCTTTCTGGAGCTCTTACATTGACATGGTTCAAAACCTCCTTCTAATTGTAAGAGCAACACATGAATCTAACTGGGATTTGCATCTTTCAGTTATCCGCCTCATGATGCCTTGGTTCTTTTCTTATGATCGGGTTAACTATGCCAGATATCTTCCATATTGGCTGGAAATGGTGAACCTGCCAGTGACACATCCAAAATGCTACAAGGAACTCAGTACTCAAGGACAATGGACAGTCCAACGTCAGGGTAGATATGGATTCTCTTCAGTTGCATGTGATCAAGCAATTGAACAAACTTGCAATAAAGACTCAAAAACAAAAAGTGGATTTATCGGATTGATACAAAATCGCCCTGCGGTTTATCGATGGTTGCTGTCACAACATGAAAGAGCTGCAATAACAAGACGGTGTGAAGAGATGGCAGTTTTGATGCCAGATGTACGAAAATGGAAGGATCTTGACAGTACAAGGATCCAAAAAGATAAGGCAACCACAGAACACATTTTGTCCACTATTGCATCCATGATCAATCATTTTGAAGCTACACCAGATAGTCTGGTATGCCTAAGATCAGGTGTTATTTGCAAAAGTGAAATCACAAGTGATTTGTTATCAGTTCAAGAGAAAGGTGAAACTGCATTCGTGAAATTCATGAACGATCAACTGCTTGCTGATGCTCAGGACATTTTCTCACCCATTAAAAGGCAAAACCTGAAATCATTCAAAGATCATGTGAAAACTGTGAAAAAAGTAAAAATAACTAACAAAGATTTAATTCTTAAAATTGACAAGAAACTCTTTGCAAGACTTTTAGTAATAGGCCAAAGCAGGAAGACTGATCTGAAAGAGATCTTATCATACTCTTTGGAAACAGTTTCATACCCTCTTGCTAGTATTGATGGAAGTCTTGCAAAAAACAACAAATCTGCTCTTCTTGATGTTCTTGACGTTTTGGATAAAAGTAAAGACTGCCTTATTGACGAAGTTCAAGGAAATTGTGCAATAGTATTTGATGGAATGGCTGCAATCCAAGAATTGCATGATGTTCCTTCAACATTTGGTAAACTTGCAACCACCATTTTACTGCACATGGTTAAACTTGCAACAAAGTACCACTGCACCCATTTGGATTTTGTCACAGATCAGTATCCTGATGAAAGCATAGAAAATGTTGAACGGTTCCGCCGAGCAGCAGGTGGTACACAAGCCATACATTTTTTTGGAAAGGAGCAAAAAACACCTACTCAGTGGAAAAAAATTCTTTGTAATGGCAAGAACAAAGCAGCCCTTCAGAAAAGCTACTGGTGAGAACTTCGTACTTTATGTTGCATATGGAAAGGACTGCCACTGCCTGAGTGTTCTGGATGGTTCAGTTACAGAAAGAACTATTGATGAATTAAGTTGTGACCATGAAGAATGTGACACAAGAATATTTCTTCATGTGCAACATGCTGCTAAGAACTAGCCGAATTTGATAATAAGGAGCCCAGATACAGAGCATTAGTCAGATACAGATGCAATCATAAGCATTAGTCTCAAGTCAGAATTGCCAGTCAATTTATATTTTTACACTGGGGTTGGTCATCAAACCCGTGTTGTTGATTTGCAGACTGTAACTGCAGTTCTAGGTCACAACGTATGCACCTCTCTTATTGGGTTCCACACATTTTCAGAGTGTGATTCAACAAGTGCCTTCTATGGGAAAGGAAAGAAAAAGGCATTTGCTGTGGCAACTGAGCATGAAGAGTTTCTTGATGCTTTCACTGATCTGGGGAAAGACTTCACACTGCAAAAATCAACATTTCTTGTGCTGGAAAAATTTGTGTGTCGTGTATATGGCCAACCTTCATCACCAAATGTTAATGATGCCCGATGCATGATGTTCTGCACAGCATCATCCTTGTTTCTTGAGCGGAACATGCCTCCAACAAATGATGCTCTACACCAGCACAGCAAAAGGGCCAGCTACCAAGCTGCTATAATGGGGCACTCTCTGTGTAACATGATGAATGCTCCTTCACCTGTTGGACATGGTTGGCATTTAAAAGCCAAGGTGCTTGCCATCACCTGGATGACAAAAAGCCCTGCACCAGATCATATACTAAAGACAGTGCACTGTAGTTGCAAGTGCATGAAATGCCAAGCAGGAAAGTGTTCCTGTCATTCTCTAGGCTACCCCGCACTGATTGGTGTACATGTTAGAAGTGTGAGAACAATGAGAAGAAGCTCTCTAATTCTTCAACTGACAGTGAGGATATTTCTGATGAGGGTGACTTTGAATAGGATGATGTGATTTTGAAACTGAGAAACTAACATGGATTTTCTTTTGGGAAATATTTACTAAAAAGCAAATAGTTATCTACATTGAGAGGAGAGGTTAGTGATGGCCCTTGAGGATTTTTCTTCACTGGAAGCATTGAAACCTACTCTGGTTGACAGCTGGGCATGCCAATTTTTTGAAATTTTGATATGTTTGATACAGAATAAAACATTTCATATTTTGATATTTTGTGTGTATGTCAATTGTCTGTAATGCTGCAAAATAAGGAAATATGCTATTTCTCCCAGCAAAGTATGTGCAGTTGTCATTATTCTTAAAGTAATTATTGTTAGATGGTCATGCATTGACAATCCAAGTACATTACAGGGAGTAAAAATGGATGACACACTTTGCACCAATGTGCTGTGAATGTTACAGCTCATACAAAAGGAGGGGGTGGGGCAGGTAAAGTTTTTGCCTGGCAATTTGGCCCCAATGGTGACTTTGCCTGATAGTTGCATAGTTTCTGATAGCAGGCTAACTGGGGGAAATGTTGGTGTGTAACATGAAGAAAATGGATCAAATCTCTGGGTTCCATAAACCATTTAAACCGTAACTGCAAAGTGAAAAACAAGGGGGGGTTTGTGCATGTTGGACATAATCTGCATTTTGAGCCTTCTTGGCCCAAAATTAGGTGAAACCTGTTGGAGTTACACCCCCAAAACCTTCTAATGTCAGGGTGCTAAAATTAATGGTGTGCCTATACCTTTAAATGTGTTTTGCCAAAACAAACTGCAGGAAAGTTTGTTGAGAACTTTTAGCCTAAGGTCCGGGAGGTTGTTACCGAGCAACAAATGCAGAGATTGCATCGTCTCCAGCCGGTTGCTGGGACTAGAAACCCCGTGTTCTAGTTCCCCCCGCAGCCGGTTTGTACAGGGGCAGAAGCGCACGCGTTTTACCCGAGAGCTGGGAGAGAACATGGCTTTGGAGCGTTGAGTTCAGTAGCTGTTTGGCTGGGGCTGCTGCTTGCAAAAGCGCTGCCTCCAGGCGGGCAGTTTAGTCTCCCTAAGCTTAATGCAATGACTGGCCGGGCAGTAACCGGGCTCCGCAGGGGAGCGGCTGAGTGGCTGGAGCAAGAGGAGGAGGCGCCTCGCAGCCGCTGGGCGGAGCCGGGCTGCGGCAGGTGAAGGCGGCGATGGGAACTAGAGCAGCCCCGGGGCTAGAGCGGGGAGGCGGAGCGCTCGCTACAGGAGCTGCCGCCTGGCCTTGAGCTCGCGGCGGGCGGGCACAGAGCCCCGGCCATGGACTCAGGTAAGAGCCCGCTCGCCTGCCTCTTCCTGCAGCGACCCGGCCGCGGGCGGGGAACCCCGCCTCCCTGCCCTGCCCTGCCCGAGAGTCACTCGAGCTCTGCCCCCCCCTCCCCCCAATAGCTCGGGCACCCTGCCCCATGGTCACCCACCCTCCTCGATCTCTCCCCCCCCATTGCTCGGGCACCCTGCCCCCATGATCACCCGCCCGCCTCGATCTCTCCCCCCCCA
>QEPC01006964.1:973925-1026595 GCA_003113815.1 Sphenodon punctatus
CCCCCCCACCCCCCCCCCCCCCCCCCCCCCCCCCCCCCCCCCCAGTCCCAGGCGCCCCGCCCCATGGTCACCCCCCTCCTCTGCCACTATCAGCCAGGCACCCTGGCCCATTGTCAATTCCCTCCCCCCAGCCATAGCCCATGGTACCCCAATCCTTAACACTGCCTTTCTGTCCCCCCAATAAGTCCATGGCACAAGCACCTCACCCCATGTGACATTCCTTCTCTGCCAGTCGGGAATACTGCTTCCTCCCATATATTCCAGGCACTTCACCCCATGGTCGGTCGCTCCCTGCCAGTAAGGTCACTGCTTCCCTACATCCTTCACCCCTAAAATTATTATTATTATTATTATTCATTATTTTGCCTCTTGCTCTGATTTCCCCCTACACCCTTCCTTCTTGCTTCCTTGAAAGGACAGCTCTGTTACCCTTTTTGCAGGCTCTTCCCCACTAGTGTTAGGAACAAGGCTTGATTCACTTTGTTGGAGGCTGGAGCTGTGGTAGTTATGGAGATATGTCTTTGTATATTTAGTTTCATCTTGCATAACTCTAGTCTCTAGCCCGCTAGCTGGAAGCTAGCACTTTGCAGTGGGATCCATGGGGGATGGATATGCTGCTGATCTTCAGCATATCCAGTCTTTGTGGATTCCACTGCAAACATGTCAACTTCCAACTGGTGGGTAAGAGACTGGAGCTCTGCTCATTGTTGGATTTTCTTCCAACTCTAGTGCTGTGTGGCCCTTTTAAATCCCCTGCAGTAATTCACCCCTGAATGTGGAGCAGTGAGGGAAGCGTATTCCATGCTCATTCTCTCTTCCTCCCCAGCAGCCTGGGAGACTTGCTTTCAGCTTGCGCTTGGCATTACCCTCTATGCAGTCTAAGCACTATTGTCTGACTGCCACCTGGCAAATCCAGTTCCTACTGCTGTAGTTTAAAGGTATCTGGAAAGTCCCATGACTCATTACTGCTTGTCTTGGATTGTAACAAAATTAATTTACAATCTCTTTTGCACATGATTCCCTACCAACGCTTTGCTTTGGGGCAAACTGCTTCTACAGAATTTGCCCCAGAGAAAAGCTTCTATCCAGCACCAGCAACTTATGCCACACGGTAACTGGGGCAGATTGTCCCCAGGGGCATGTGCATGTTGGGCACTTGTTGGGATCCATGGCAGGAGGACCCCCTATAGCAGCTTCAGTAGCTACCACTGACTGAAAGGGAGGCATTCCAGCCCCACTCTTAGACCCAACGCATTCCTGTGATATCGTTAGGGCAAATTTGTTCCAGAGCAACTTGGCCATATGAAGATTAAGTTTGAGAACTTTGCCCAACCCTGTCTATTCAGGTGCTCAGCAGCGTTATCCCCATTTGCCCTTTTCTGTACATCTACAGCTTGTGAGACCTCCAGCAGCCGTGCTTCCGCACCTTTTGTCTGATACGCTCCATTTTGAGACTTACAGTGGGGCTTGACTCAGACAAGCCTCCTTGCTTTTGCTATCCCTGTTAATTCTGGTCCTTGTGCAAACATGAGTTCAGTTACTCATGTGACAGTGTCACTGCTCTTGATAGTGTCATTCCGTTCGCCTTTAGATTGTTTAAATTGTCTGAAAGATTGCTGTCATTCTGTTCTCCTTGTACAGTGATTTCTGCATGACCTCACTAAGAGATTAAAAGGAATCCTCGTAAACTTGAGATCAAGTTTCCTTGCTACCCCACTTTCCAAATGATTTTTTTTCTGTGATTTCCCCCCCTCATCCTTGAGGTTGAAAGGTGGGATGTGAAATGCAGCCGCTTTTAGTCATCCACAGATCTCTCCTTTTTACTTTTGTGTAGAAATATTTAGTTTGCATGTTTTAAGTGGAATGTTAGTTGCCTTATGCCGTTTCTCTCTGAAAGTAACTAAATGACTTTTTTCCATTCTGTTGTGAGATGAGTAGGTGAAACATTTTACAGTTGCAAAAAAAAAAAAAAAAAACAAAGGAAATTTTTCCCTGCCCCCCCCCCCCCATTGTTTTGGAGACACCACTGATCGTACTTAATGAAGGGTTAAATGCTTTGTAAAGGGTTCCCTCCTTCCTCTCAAGATCTTGTAACTTTTGATAAATTCCTTCTAGGAATTACTCGTGATTTAAACTAGAAATAAATCAGACCAGGAATTTCTTATTGCATTTTGGTGAAGGTGAGTGAGATGGTTTTTAGACAAGCGGGTCGCTGTCGTGCGATATTTCAAAATCCCATGATGCGGGATTACATGAGATGGAAGTAGGGGATCATGCACATGAAAGGCGGTCGCACGTTATTTACTGACCGCGAATTAAATACCTCAGACATCAAGGTATTTAATTCGCAGTTGGCAAATAATGCGTGGCCGTCTTTCATGCACATGATCCGCTACTTCCATCTCATGTAATCCTGTGTTGCGGGTTTTTGAAATATCAGATGAGCAGGTCGCGTGACAGCAACCCACTCATCTAAAAGCAGCCTCTGTGTCGGTTGAACTAAAATGATCTTCCCTAAACATTTCAAACTGTTTAATATTTTAGTCGTCTTTGAACACCTATGTGTGACGCTAATTTTACTGAAAAGTAAACTCTTACTGTGCAAGGATCCCAAGTGTGTATAAAGGCATGTTCCAAAAAACAGTTAATTGGACATAGTTGGGCTTCTATTTTACTCCTGAAGCATTCACATGAGTAGAGTGCTAAACCAAAGTTAATCAGGATTAGGAAGAGAAGGATGTACTCCTGGAAAATGAGTAACTTTATATGAAAACATAGTGGCCTTGGTTCAGTGATCATTACATCTCGGGTGGGGAGGGGGAACATTGACACAGTACCACTTTGGTGTACTTTGTTCATCTGCATGCTACCAGAGGGGAGTATTCGTATTGTTCTTTATATAGTTACTATAGTATCAGCAATGTACCTGGCACTCTAGATCATTAATTAGAAACAGGTCTCTGCCCCAAGAGGCTTACAATCTTCTTCTTATTATTTATTTATTTATTTAATACATTTATACCCAGCCTCTCCTGCCTCTGGCAGCTCGAGACAGCTCACAACCATTAAAAATAATAAAATAAAACACGATATAACACAGAGTCCTTCCTCAGGAGAGAGTCTCAGCAGAAGTTGGTCTAGCAAAAGATATCACCTGAATGATTTTGTCTGTATCTCCAATAATAGATATATATATATATTTGCAGCTAATGAGGAACAAAATAAATGCAGATTAAAAGGGCTGCACAGGGTCTTCTTCAGGATAAGGATTGAGAGATCAGAAATGGAATAGTTGCTCTGGAAGATAGATGATTCAATTCCTTGTCCATAATTTTTTGCTCTATGTAAGTTTGTTCACATAAGCATTGATGAGTTTCACCAACACTAAATTAAGTAAGAAATTGGAAGAAATGGTTTTCTCTTCCTACTCCTGATTAACTTTGGTTTAGCATTCTACTCATGTGAATGCTTCAGGAGTAAAATTTTGAATGATTTTCCCAGAAAGTGGGAGATATTAGAACCGCCCCGAGCTGTTTGCAGGAGGGGCGGGATATAAATATATTAAATAAATAAAATAAATAAATAAATATTAAAGCTATATTGATAGGTTTTATACCTGGTGCTTTGGCAGGGTTTTATTTTCTTGGATAGTGGTCCTGGGTATCCTATATACCTGTCCTGCATTTGCTCAGTCAGCAATTGCATCCCCTTGGGTCCAAAAGCTTGCATACTCTCTCCAACAGAAGTCAGGTCAATGAAAAATATCTGAACTGCTTTGTCTCAAACGTTTGTGTTTGAGACCAACACAGCAACTGTACTCTGCATCTTCATTGATTTCGTACATCTGAAAATTGGAGATGTAAATGCTTTCAACAGTGGAAGAAACTTTGCTGCTGCTGCTACAAAGCTGCAGTGAAAGCGACTAGGGGAAACACATTCAGAAACTACAACTTGCTCTCAATGTCGCTCGCATGCAATTTTGCCTTGAGGCAAGTGGCTGAATAGGGAGAGGGAATCACTTGAATTCCTGTGGAATACATCACAGTGTGGTGGTAAGTTGAGACTGGTCTTCCCCTCCTGTCTTTCTTAGCCTTGGGGAGGAAAGGTGATTGGAAAGCACCACTTCTAGCAATTCAAAACCAGTTTATTACAAAGAACTTTGCAGTAGTCTGTAGATGCACCTTTTTGAAGATCCTAAACTAAGTATTTGTGGTTTCGGTGACAATCAGTTCTGCCCCCACACTCCCCAAGCTCTGGTTCCCCTGAGTCTCTCATCCATCTAGGCCTTTTATCCATAGTAGACTCTTATCTGCACAGCAAATGAAATTGTGTGTGTTTATGAAAACACTACACTTTGCAGTATTTGGGGGCTGTTGCCGGATTGCAACAGGATTTACAACTTTACTCCAAAAATTAACTACACAGTTGTTTGTGTATGCATCTGCTTAGAGGGAGGTTTCCATTCACCATAACAAAAAACAGGAGGCTTCAATGAAGTAAGGATCCACTACCCTACCCATCACACTGCAATGACTACTCTTTACGTGCCTGAGGAAGGGCTCTGTGTGGTCTGAAAGCTTTACATCCTCACACACAGTTATTGACCCAATAAAAAAGAGATCCTGTGAACTACTTTGTCTCCATCTCTTTTTGAGTACACTCGACTGAGTAGTAGAGAACTGTGCTCCAATATCACTGCAGTTAACTGCTTTGTAGAAAAGTGGTCATGAAAATGCCGTCACAGAAATATCTTCAGTTGACATTGACCAGTTCAAAATCTTTCTGAATTCTTACTTTGCATTCATTGTATTATAGTAGTGTTGTCAGACTGGTCTTCGAAAGTGCTGCTTGTCCTTTGGATAACACAACCATACCTGAGGGGGGAAATATTAGAACATTTGTTTAGTGGGGGCTTGTACTGAATCATGTGCAGAGAGAAAAGACAAAACAGCCTGAGTACCAAATATTGTAGGGGTTGGGAGTCCATAACCACCATCAAATGATTTTCCTGTGGAAAGATGGTGCTCACAGTTAACCTGTGTGTGTCTTCCTTTAACTTTGGATCCCACAGACTGACTTCAACCAAAGTTGGTAGTGGGGCAGCAAGCCTAACAGGAAATAGGGACCAAAAACGTCATGATTATAATAGGTGCACCTGGAGAGGAGATATGTCCTCTTTTGTAGCTAAAATAAAATAAAAAATCCCATCAACAGTGTTTCACCCCTAGCTCTTTAAAAAGCTTTGAATCTCAGACTGATTTCAATGCATTTGGCTAAAGGCCTAAATATAAATAAGGCTCTAAAGTTTTGTAACAATATGTGCACTTGGCAGGGAGATCTGGCCCCTTCTTGTATCCTTTACCAACCAAATCTTACTTTGTGTCCCACCCTATTCTCAAAGGCTCAGGGTGATAACAATAGATAAAAACATATTAAAGATCCCTCCCAAAACGCCAATCCCTACTAATTTGTATCCCCAGCTCCCAAATGCTCAGCCAAATAAAAAGGTCTTGCATCCGCTCCAGCAGATGCTAGGGCATCAATTCCATTGACTTACATTACTGTGGTCAGTTGTCCATCTCTGTTCTATTGTTCATCCGCACACCTAGAGTAGTAATATGTAACTTGAGATTCCTCATGCCAGTGCTGACCAAATTTGATGTAGGCCCCCCAAAATTTTTAATGATAGGCTTTCTCCAAATAAGTTTGAAAACTTGAGAATGAATAAAACTTGATTTACTTGAAATGAAAAGTCACAAATAGAATAACATTTTAATATAGTTGAGTTAAAAAGTCAAACAATTGGAAAACACAAATCCAAAAAAGTCAGTTTGGATGCTTGCTGTGTGGAAATATTTGAGGGTTTTTTTTTGTTGTTTGCTGCTGTTATGTAACCAAACAAGTAAGAATTAGGAGATGATTCAGTAAAGGATAACTGAACTGTGCACTGGAGTAGGGAGGGAAAACTTTCCAGTAATGTCCAACGTTAAAAACAAACGTACATTACTTACTACTGGAGTAAATGCAATAATCTCAAGAAAATAAAGATTATGTGCGAATCGTGTTCCATCTGAACTCTTATTTAATCACCATAAAACTGCTTCCCTATTTTGCTGAAAAGTTCTTAAACCAGATAGCTTCACCATTTTGTGTAATTTCATGACTAGAGGTTCTACAGCTATTTATGCCTGGAATTCAGGGGTGATTCACTTACCATACATTGATTTACCATCTCCACCTGATTCTGTAATATAAAAGTGAATCTCCTCATGTTTGGCTGCAATTTAGGAAGTTCTCAATTTAAAAACTACTCTATCCTTGCCTGAATTTTATGTGGTTTTTTTAAAAAAAGTAACAAGTTGGCTTTTTAGCTGGGTGTGATTATTCCAATGACATTATACAAGCAATTTTTCTTCATGACTCCCAAGAGAAGCAAGTCAATTGATGCCCTCAGCCTGTAGTTTAGGTTTGAGTGCCGTACTTTGCTGCCGGTTGGATTTATCTAATCTGTTTAGACATTGGCACTGCATGCCACTGTATCTGAGGGCCACAGTGTGTGAACGTGGGTGTATCACTTCATAGAGGCCATAGAAACTGGTGTGCCTTAACCACACCAGCGGGTCACAAGGCTCAGGATGGACTTTGACTTTTGAAAGTCAGAAGGGACCCTCCGATCAGAGCAACTGCTAATAGCTTGGGTGCAGGGATAGCACTGAACACTCAGACAAAAACTATTTCCTCTATAAAATTATAAATATAAAAAAAATGTTTTGGGGTAAAAGCAAATGAGACGATAGCTCACACCAGATGGGGGTGTTTAGGAGGTGTTCGCTGCCCATTTATTAGGTGTCTTCCGGATGTTTGCCACCACGTGGCCAGTACTCGTCACCCACTCACGGTGTAGTCCAGAATCCAGATTATCATGCACCGATGTGGCTGCATCTTGTCTCTTAGTTTGCGTGCGGCCTCATGTCCGGGTCCTCCAGCACCATAGAGTCTTGGGTGAAAAGCCTAGAGTGTTCCTAGTAGCGACCACTTCCTGCCCATCTCTCTGCTCGCGCTGGCATCTTAAAAGCCTAGTGCATGCCAGATTTAAACACATGTTGTTTCATATTGTCCTGGTTTGCAGTGCATGCCCAGTGCTCACTGCCCAGGCCGGATCAAGGCCCCTCTGGTGGCCAGGCATCCTTGCTGTGGGAAGAGCTACCTGACCTGCCTGGGCAGAGGCTGCAAGTGACAGAGAAAGCCATTCTAGGAGGACCTGGGTGCGTGACAGTCTTCCTAACCCGACCCCACATGCTGCCACAGGTAGGGTGTGTGTGTGGTGAGGGGACAGGCCTGACCACCCAACACTGCTAGGGTGCTAGGAACGTCCTCTCCTCCCCCCCCCCCCCGACTCCAACAGCTTCTGCTCCTCCCATGGAAGACGTGACAACCAGCAACTTTCAAAGAGGAGGTGGGGGAGAATGGTAAGTTAATCCACCAGGAGTGGGAAGCTTTGTTTGCAGGCCTGCATGCTCCAGATTTCTGTTTATTGCTACCTAATTGTGTGTCTTTTCTTTACTGTGTTCACAGCTGTCCAGGAAAGTACTGGGACGCAATAGCAACGGATGTGAACGATAAGAAGCGCAGGAAGTGGGGGCTGCAGAGGCAGCTGGTAGGGAGAGGCTGGGGGGCACCACCCTGCCTCCCGCAACCTCGCCTCATTCTCCCTATCTCCAGGCTGCTGCAATGCCCCGCAGCCAGTCTGGCCCCAGCACAGCTCCCCTCACTCTCCCTGCTTCCAGACTGCTGCAATGGGGCTGAAATGTTGGACAGGGAAGATAGGAGTGGGCGGGTCTGAACTAATGGCTTTCCTTGTTGCTTTGCTACAGGACTGCCAGTGCAACAGGCATGGACCATTCCCCCAGGACCTGCCTCTTCCTATATTTTATAATAAAAATTATGATTATTAAACATAAAACAGATGTTTGAACAAACCAATATCAAGCTGCTTTGGGGGTGATGGGAAACGGGGGTGCAGGGAAGGGGGGAAAGGAAAAGGGTGACTGAATAATGATAGTTGCATAGCGATAAGCACTTTGGGGGCTGGGGTGGGAAGGAAAGGGGGGGCTTAAGCATCTGCAGGGAAAGGGAGAAGGAAATGCAGGGGGCCATGGAGAATAGAGATTATGATGCTTTGGGGGCTAAGGAAGGGTGGGGTGGCGGGTTCACTGAAAACGGGGAGGGGGGGGAGAGAGGCTGCTGGCAATGCACTTGCACTGCGCAAACACTTACACCCAGTCAGCCTGCAAAGTCCAGAAGATGACTTTGATATAGAAGGATAGCCATTAGCAAGCAATTGCTCAGGGCTATGTTAAGTTTAATGGACTATTATCAGCTGGTGAACAGCTATTAACCTGGGCCTACATCAAAGACCGCTTCAGTGCTCTGGAAATAAGCCTGTTTGTCTGATTGACTTGCTGGCCAGAACACTTTGTAATAAGGCATTTAAATCTTTCTCAGAATCTGATCTTGGGGCTTTTACTCTCCCCAAGCCTTTCCTAGATTCTAAGCCCTCTGAGGAGGGACTTGTCTCAAATTATGCTTGGACAGTACAAGGAATGTTGCTGGCGTTTATATAAATAAGAGGTGATTGTTGCAGTTTACGCTCTTGTGGGTTAAGGGGCTTGCACAGTTGGTGTGTTGTGCAAATTGGTATTCACTAACAGCATTCAGTGCAAATGCAGGTTTATGCATCTCCATGGGTGGGCAGGGATGGTAGGAGTTGGAGTGCCTCCTGGAGTGATATCCCAGCTGAGGTGGCAACTTCTTCCCATTGGCTCACTGTGACAGAGAGTCATGATGGGGTGGGATATGGAGAAGGGGGTGCAAAGAACACCTGTCCATCTGTTAGGTTTGTCAGGTCAAAAATACAGGTGTAGGGAGGCAGGAACAGCTGAACCAATCTTTGGTAAATATCGGTACAGACTGGAAGGAAATCTTGGTATGTTTTACTTTGGTTGTCCAAACTGAGTGAATTATAAAGCATTGCTGGTTGCCCCAAATGTAGGCAAAGGAGACAAACTGTTGCCTTATACCTGTTCTGTATTTGCTTAGTCTGTAGTGACTTGTGGCATGCATGAGAGAGGCCCAATTGCTGGCAGACCCTCACCAGCAGATGTTGGTCCAATAAAAGATATCTGAGGTACTTCGTTGCTATGTAAAGAATTGCCATGAATAGTGATAATTTAAAACTAGATGTTAAGGTTCTTTCAGCACTAATGTTCAATGTGGTACTGCAAATGCAGGGAGTGAGAAGGATGTTCTGAGAACGTAGGACTGGCCTTACCATAGGGTGACCCGGGGCCTCATGAGGAATGTCCTAGGCTGCGGGGCGACATGTAACTGGGAGCTGCAGCGACACACCACCATGGCACTCTTCCAACTTGCTGCCCTCTCCCATAAATGCCCCCTCCCTCTTCACAGAAACCCTGGTCAGAGCCATAGGAGCACCATACCACAGCAGGTCGGGGGGGGGGGGGGTGTAGCAGGAGGGACCCTTGCTCAGTAGTACCACTTTCTCTTACGTCCACCTCCCCCACCACGGGGCTTCTGTGAGCAGGGAGGGGGCACTTTGGGAATGGGATGTTGTGCTACTGCAGCTACCAGCTGCCCATTTTAGGACCTGCCCTTCCTACCCTGGGGCCTCCTGTCCTGCTTGGGGCCTGCCTCCACCTTCCATAGGGCTGCCCTTGAGAACATGATTTTGAATCATTGCTGTCCCTGCCATGGGGCATAACTGTAAGTTGCTACAGAGTATAACTCTGCTGGTCTCACCATTATTGGTTAATCCTGCAGCTGGAAGAGCGTGGCTGCTAGCCAGCTGGAGCTATAAAGAGGGACAGCTGGAAAGAGGAAAGTTTCCTTGGACGCCTGTAAGGGAAAGAAGCCAGGACAATCAAAATCCTGGATCCTGAGCAGAGGCGATCAAGCCAGAGAGGCTTGAGTAAGGACTGATCAGCACTTAAGCTGCAAAGCTATGGAATGAGAAATCTTTTTATTTTGCTTTACTTGGCTAGGGAGCAGAACTGTCTTAAAAACAAACTCAGCAAACATCATATTGTGGGGAAGGAGTCTTAGGTTGGGAAAAATCATATGGGAAGGGCACAGCTGGCCACCTGTTAGATTTTCATAATGGGTTTGCACCAAAGGAAGGATCGTTGCTTCAGACCTCCCTAAAAAGTGGAGTCTTATCAGTTTGAATTTTTGAAAGGTTCTTTACCGTTGATAGAACCATCATGTACAATACCAAAGCATGAATGGGAAATGCCAATAGCAAGATGGCTAATGAGCTTTTGATTGCATTTATGTTTGTGTTTTCAAATAGCGGCTGCTGAGTTAGAATCATAGCATTGTAGGAAAGTACCTCGAGAGTCTAACCTACTGTTCCAAGGCAGGATATCTTCTGCCTACATCATTGCAGTCTAGAGAAAGAGGCTGGTTTCTGCATTTGGTCTCAAATGTTGGCGATGGAGACAAAACAGTTCAGATGATATTCTTTTCATTGGACCCACTCTGTTGGTAAGAGCATGCAAGCTTTTAGGGCACATCATGAGGCCCTTCTTAGGCATGTAATAAGTCAGAACTACAGTCTGAGCAAATGCAAGATAAGTATATAGAACAAGTTGATAACTTGGGAGAGAACGTATAGGAAAAAACAACTTTTCAGGGGCGGAGAAGCTGTATGGAGGGGAAACAGATCTCGGACATTTAAAAACGATGTTAGAAGCCAAGCAATCT
The DNA here is from genome assembly GCA_003113815.1 of Sphenodon punctatus. Classification (NCBI taxonomy): domain Eukaryota; kingdom Metazoa; phylum Chordata; class Lepidosauria; order Sphenodontia; family Sphenodontidae; genus Sphenodon; species Sphenodon punctatus. Next base: position 984,708 of record QEPC01006964.1, read on the forward strand.
ATAGATTAAGAATTATGCAAAGGCAAATATTTAGGGAGGGGGTGGAAGAAATCAACTCTCCAGGGGAAGGAAACTCCTATCAAAGGAACTGTATGTGAAACAGAAGGTGAATATAAACAATTGGCTGTTAGTTAGTTCCGTATTTCTTTATATTGTGGACAGATGCTTGTCTAACTGGACTTTGAAAACATTGAAGATAGAAGAATCTACATTCTCTTCCTTGTCAGCCTATTCCATGGCCCAACCGTTCTCCCACTTAGGAAGCCTTTGCAAGCAAGCAAGCAGGCAGCAGCAGCAGCAGCACATTCATGAATGCCTGCCTTTTGTTTAGCCCAATTAAACCTATAATAAGGGTAAATAATCCTCCTTTAGCACAGTAGTAGGAGTCAGGATTGCACCTTTGCCATCACCAGTGGTTGAGGGGGGGCAGCATATGGAACTTTTCAGCACCAGACGTTCCTCGCATTCTTGTAGCTGCCTCACATGTCGGTGCACTTATTTTAATCCTTGTTGCTTGTATTTCAAGAGAGAGGAGAGGACCCTTTTAAAGCTCTACATGCAAATGTCCCTATGTTCAAAAAGGCGGGGAAAAGGAGGATTTGGGAAACTATAGACTAGTCAGCCTGACACGGATACCTGGAAAGATACTAGAACGGATTATAAAGCAGTCAATCTGTAAGCATCTAGGGAAAAAACACAGTGATTACTAGAATCCAGTATGGATTTGTCAAGACTAAGTGCTTTCACACCACCCCCCTGCCCCTCACGTGCATATTGTGGCCCTGCAAGAGTCTGTGGGAGCCAGAAGCTGCGTGGGGTTGGGCCGCTCTAAAAGCTCGCTCACCCGCAGAGCTGTGCCGGCAAACGCGTGCAAAGATCCAGAGCTGTGCTGGGTTTCCTGCTTTGTATCTGTGTGTGTGTTTGCCAGCAAAGCCGCGCGGGCGGGCTTTCAGACTGGCTGAGCCTGTCGCAGATTCTGGCTGCCGCAGTCTCTCGCAGAGCAAAAATATGCACGGGAGAGGTGGTGTGAAAGCAGTCTAAGTCATGTCAGAATATTATCCCCCTTTTTTATCGAGTTACTAGTTTAGTGGATCATGGGAATGCCGTGGACATAGCTTGATTTCAGCAAAGCATTTGACAAAATCCCCATAATATCCTTGTTGACAAGCTGTTAAAGTGTGAACTAGATGCTACCACCATGAGATGGATTTGTGCTCCTCAATGGCTCCCCATCAGTCTGGAGGGCGGTACTGAGTGGGGCACTACAAGGCTCTGTCCTGGGCCCGGTACTGTTCAACATCTTTATTCATGACTTGGGTGAAGGTGTAGAGGGGATGCGTATCAAATTTGCAGATGACACATGAGGCTTGAGGGTACTATCCTAAACATGTCCCAGGACGCATGCCCCCCCAGGTGGGTTTTTCTCTTTGAGGGTGGTGCTCTCACCCCAGGGGACACAAGGGATGGGCACCCCTGGTCCTCACTAGGCTGCCCTCCGAGCCCTACTTTGTCAAAGGACAGTCTCTTACCACGTACTCCGAAAGATGGCATGAGGCTCCTCTACCTGAGAACCTGATCCGGAGGTTTCATCAGCTTCGAGCTTCAAAGTGCTCCCTGCAGGGGAGTGGAGTTGTGAGCCCACAAACTGGCCTGCAGACCCCTAGGCAGGTGAGTCTGTTCTGTGCTGCTGGGTGCCATCTATCCTGGAGAGTCGGGCCACGTGGTTGCAGTGGACTCCTGACCGGTGGCCACAGGACTTTTGGTGGGTACACTTGGCTGTAGCCCCACCCTCATTGCTATGGCAATGCCCTGGCCGATCTTTCCAGTGGCGCAGGCTGATTATGTCATCAAGGGCCCTGGTTGCGCGGCTGAGGTCCTGAGGTTGGGGAAGTCAGGTCTGGAGGAGTCGCTTACAGGTAGGCTCCCACAACGCAAAACTGGGAAGGATAGCTAACACGTTAGAATACAGAAAAAATTTGGAATGATTTTGATAAGTTTGATAAGCTGGGCTGAAAGTAAGAAAATGAAGTTCAACAGCAACAAATGTAAAGTTCTGCATTTAGGTAAGAAAAATCAAATGCACGAATACAGGGTTGGGGATACCTGGTTTGGCAGGAATACGTGTAAAAAGGATCTGGGGATTGTAGATGATCACAAGCTGAACATGAGTCAGCAAGCAGTGTGATACAACTGCAAAGCAAGGCAGCTAATGCAATTTTAGACTGCATTAATAGAAGCATAGTTTCCAAGTCATCATTTCTACTCTATTTTGCACTGGTCAGACTTTATATGGAGTACTGTGTCCGGTTCTGAATGCCAAACTTTAAGAAGGGTATTGACAAATTGGAATGGGTTCAGAGGAGGGCAACAAAGATGGTCAGGGGTCTGGAAACAAAGTTTTATGAGGGAAAGGCTGAAAGAGCAGAGTATGTTTAGCCTAGAGAAGACAAAAGTGAGACACAATAGCGGTCTTCAAATACCTGAAGGACTGTCACACAGAAGATGGCAGTGATTTGTTCTCTGTTGCCCTTGAAGGCAAGACTAGAAACAATGGACTAAAATTACCAGAAAACAGATTTCGGTTAAACATTAAGAAGAACTTTCTATAAGAGTAAGAGCCATTCGACAATGGAACAAATTGCTTAGGGAGGTGGTGGGCTCTCCTTCACTGGAGGCTTTCAAACAGAGGCATCTGATGGGGATGCTGTAGCTGTGGATTTCCTGCATTGAGCAGGGGGTTGAACTAGTTGACCTCCAAGATACCTTCCAAACACACACACACACACACACACACACACACACACACAGAGTGTTGTGACATTATGGAATCCTATGGCAGACAAGAGGTAAATTGGGGTGGGGGCAGGGGAATGTATTTACTTTATTTTTTTTGTGATGTGGGCTTGGGCCTGCCCCTGTGGAGCCCCATGACATTACAGTGCTCTGGGGGAATGGCAAGGACTTGCATGCACACATCCCAGTTATGTTGGGCAAAGTGCAGAAGAGACCAGCTTCGTTGGAACCAGATTCAGGCAAGTCCTGACACAGTTGGGATCAGACCTGAGTCTTTAGCCCATGCAGGGCTCTAGATCTGTCCTATGGAGTCAAAAATGAATGATTAGGGTTGGAATGGATGCTCAGTATAAGGCCGATTTTACACAAAAATGTGGTGGTAGCACATTTCTAAATTCCTGGAGAAACTCGCACAGAGGGGTTTAGACGTTCCTCCCCGCTACCAGAAGTGAGCTGGGTGCCACAAACTAGCACAGGCTTGGAGCTGCGGAGTTGTAAAACCCCGATATGTAGGGTTTTACAACTCCGCATCTCCAAACCTGTGCTAGTTCATGCTGCCTGCACCCAGCTCACTTCCATTAGTGGGGAGGGGGGGAGTAAACATTCCTCCCTCCCTTGCATGAGTTTCTTTCCCCAGGAATTTAGAAATGCGCTATTAACAAACCTGGTGTAAAAACAGGCTACGATCGAACTTTTTAGCATGCTGGAAATCACTCTTCATGATTTTGTTGTTGGGTCTGAGCCTCGGAACTGGTAGTTCATGGATATTATTCAGGTACTTGTTTATATACAATGGATTTTGATGAAATTGTATTTGTTAATATGTATATGGATTTTTTTTAAATAAAAAATATTATTCAGGTACTTGACGGGCTACCCAAAAATGCAAATAATAAATGCACTGCCCATTTCAGCTCTATTATTTAATAACTAATTCTAGTCACAAATCAGCGTGACCCTGGAGGAGGTTCTAGAGCAAACTGACAAGCTTAATACTAACAAATCACCAGGGCCAGATGGTATTCACCCCAGAGTTCTGTAGAAGCTCAGATGTGAAATTGCAAACCTACTAGTAGAAATTTGTAACCTAACGTTGGCATCTGGCACTGTACCTGAGGACTGGAGGGTGGCAAATGTAACCCCAATATTTAAAAAGGGTTCCAGAGGTGATCCTGGAAACTACAGACCGGTAAGCTTGACGTCTGTGCCGGGCAAAATGGTGGAAACTATCATTAAGAACAGAATCACTGGGCATATTGATAAACATGGCTTAATGGCAAAGAGTCAGCATGGATTTAGCAAAGGGAAGTCATGCCTCACTAATCTCTTGGAATTCTTTGAGGGCGTAAACAAGCATGTGGACAGGGGAGACCCAGCAGATATAGTGTACCTGGATTTCCAGAAAGCTTTTGATAAGGTCCCACATAAATGACTCTTGAGAAAATTAAAAAGCCATGGGATAGGAGGTAGTGTTTTGCTATGGATTGGTAACTGGTTAAAGGATAGGAAGCAAAGAGTGGGACTAAATGGCCAGTTTTCACAATGGAGGGATGTAAAAAGTGGTGTGCCCCAAGGATCTGTACTGGGACCAGTTCTTTTCAATGTATTCATTAATGATCTGGAAAAGGGTGTTAAGAGTGAGGTGATCAAATTTGCAGATGACACCAAGTTATTCAGAGTAGTCAGAACACGAGCAGACTGTGAGGAGCTGCAGCAAGATCTTACAAGACTGGGTGCCTGGGCATCTAAATGGCAGATGAGATTTAATGTGGACAAGTGCAAAGTGATGCACATTGGGAAAAATAATCCAAATTATGAGTACACAATGCTGGGTACTAAGCTAGGAGTTACCACTCAGGAAAAGGATCTGGGAGTGATTGTGGATAATACACTGAAATCCTCAGCCCAGTGTGCCGCAGCGGTCAAAAAAGCAAATAGAATGTTAGGAATTATTCGCAAGGGAATAGAGAATAAAACTGAGGATGTCATAATGCCTCTATACAAATCAATGGTGCGACCGCACCTTGAATATTGTGTGCAGTTCTGGTCGCCCCATCTCAAAAAAGACATAGCGGAACTAGAAAAGGTACAGAGAAGGGCAACAAAAATGATCCAGGGTATGGAACAGCACCCGTATGAGGAGAGGCTTGATAGGTTGGGGCTCTTCAGCTTGGAAAAGAGACGGCTGAGAGGAGATATGATAGAGGTCTATAAAATCATGAGTGGTGTGGAACTTGTAAACAGGGAACGGTTATTTACCCTCTCAACTAGTACTAAAACTAGGGGACACTCCATGAAACTCACAGGTGGCAGAGTAAAAACAGACAAAACAAAGTATTTTTTCACTCAGCGTACAATTAGGTTGTGGAATTTACTGCCAGGGGAGGTGGTCAAGGCCAGCAGTATAGCTGAGTTTAAAAGAGGTTTGGACAAGTTTCTGGAAGATAGTTCCATTAGCAGCTATTAGCCAGATAGGATTGGGGAACAAAACCCTTTACTGTCAGGAGCCTGGGGATGACCCACAGGGAATAGATCGCATGGTGACCTGTTGGATGCTTCTCCCAGGCCCCCGTGACTGCCCACTGTCTGAGACAAGATGCTGGGCTCGATGGACCGTTGGTCTGACCCAGTATGGCACTACTTATGTTCTAAGAAGTGCTTAGAGCCAGAGGCAGCTTAAGTGTGTGCTGTGAACAAAATTCTTCCTCCCTTTCACATTGTATTCACACGTGGTTTTGCATTTAAAGTTACAAAGAGAAAAGAGCCACCTGAAAAACAAATCCAGCAAAAACATTTCCCTGTGTTTTGATTCTCATGCAGTTCAAGAGACGTTTTCCCCTGTACAAAAGAAATCTCTTCTGTGATGAAATTCTTCTCAAAACCTCCTGGTTTCTCCATCGCTCTGGAGTGGCAGCCTCAAAATACCGAAGAGCAGATTCAGGTAAATTCACTGTGTTTAGACTTGCAATTACTTGTAGAAGTTGTTTTTGTGGGGGAGGGAGTGAGGAGCAGAAAGGGAAGGGGTCCTGGGAAGGTATATGAAGTGGTATTGGTCACTCAGGTGGCTGATAATGATTTTGATGGGCTGGAGGGAAAGAACAAATTCCCTTGTCCCTGTCCCAATTGAGATGTGTGCACTTGTAAGAGAGGCTGAACTTTTAGTTCTCTGCCCCAGAGACACAGGATAGCAATCAAGAGAGCCAGTGTAGCCAAATGGATAATTTCTTGGATCTGGGAGATCAGCATTCAAATCCCACCTTGGCTATAAACTCGCTGGGTGCCCTTGGACATGTCACTGTCTCTCAGCCTCAGTTCTCCATCTGTAAATGGGGATTATAATCTGCTGTAAGGGTCCACTGGGTTCTGGGCTACGTACTTACAGACCAAGCCCACACAAGATCTTTGCTTACCAGGGCAGCTCCTTGCTGCAAGGCTGTCTCCAAAGCCTCAGCCCTTGTGAGGCAGAGCCCTTTCTTTAGCTCCTGCCCCTGGTGGCAGAGCCATCCCTCGATCCTGCTGCTTTCATGGTGTGTGTCTCCTACCAAGCTCCGTCTAGCCCCGCCACACTCAGACTCTATCGTAATCCTTTGTTAGCCTGGCCCATGGCTAACACAGCTGCTATTGTGCCTGTACCTGTCCAGCTGGTGCTAAATCAGGCCAGCACTAACATTCTTTAAAGGGCTAGGCTCCCTTATCTAGCTTGCCCTACAACCCCACAGGGTGTTTGTGAGGGTGAACTAGATAAAGACTTTGAACACTTAAAGTACTACAAAAAACGATGATCCTCTATCATCCTGTCTCAGGGTTTGCTGGTGCAGATACAGTGTAACTTCCTTATAACATGGTATTTGGGAGCCATGCCTAATACTATTAAGGATGCATAAATCTAAAGTGTTCGGATATTCAGAGCCCCTTCCGTAGGGACAGACAGAAAGATTAGAAGATTTCCCTTCCAGGAGAGAGACTCCCCAGGCTTGCATTGTTTAAGAGAAAAATACCTGTCAAGCAGGGAAAAACTTGTTTTGAAGCAGACACTCCGGCCTGCAGGAAGGCTGTGATGGGTCATTATCTCAGATAATGCAAGCCTGATGAGTCTTTCCTCTAGGGCAAGGGTGGGGAACCACTTCTGATCTGGGGGTCACATTGAATATTAGTATGAGCTCCGAGGGCCATATAGAGGTTGGGAGCTGGAGTGCTTAACAGGTGTATTCAAGAAAAGGAGGGCTCAGATCAAGGATCTGTGCTGTGGAACTATCCCCTTTTGTGCATGTCCTTCGTTTTGCCCCATTATCCTGAGCTCAGTTTTTCAGTGCTTGGGAGACTGGATCCAGGTGCCAGATCCAAGCACTGGAAAGGGGCCACATAAGAACTGACTGAGGGCCACATTCGGCCCACGGGCCTGAGGTTCCGCACCCCTGCCCTAGGGGAATCTTACCACAAACTTCTTATCTGCTCCCTTTGGGTTTGCAAGATGGGAACCATGTCTCCTCTAACCAAAGTCACGTTATACGTGCACTATACTAATGAATGCTGGCTACACTTGATGTAACTGGCTGTGTTTTGTGTTAAATGAGCAATGGAATTGTTAACAAAGATATCATCTGGCTTTAGAACTTTCATCCCATTCATTTGAATGGTTCTATTTTAAAATCCAAGTACTTAGACCAGGGATGGGTAAGTTGTGACTCTGGAGCTGCATGCAGTTCTTGGGGAGTTCAAGTGTGGCTCTTGGCTAGGGTGTAGCTGGTCCAGTGTCTTTTTCATTACACCCAACTCTCCGCAGGTGGATTGCAGGGCAGCTGCTTTTCAGAATCTCTGCAGCCAGAACCACAGAGCATCAGCTTCACCATCCAGTCACGAAGCAAGCGAGGCTTGCGCTCAGACACACATGCCTGTGTGCTCGCATGAGTGTTCCTTGTGGCTCTCAGTCATATTAAGATTTTCGTGTATGGTTCTTTGGTTTGGGAACTTGTTCTCCCTTCCCAACTTAGGTCGTCTGCAGACTCAGGAAGACATTTATGCCAGAGGTTTCCAGACTTTGCATTGAGACCTAATGTAGGGTCATGCCATCTGCAGACTGGCACAATCCAATTGATATTTGATATGCCTGGCATGTCTTTGTGCTGTCTGGAGTCAAGGAATTGTATTTCAATCTCAAAACAGAATTACAAAAATGAAGTTGTGGAAACCACTGAATTATGCCTCCCCTTGCTTGGGACAATGTTTTCTGCACAGATCCAAGGACTAGAGACATAACTGTTTTAAATTAATGCTCAGATTGTGGAGCATAACACTGCAACAGAGGGTGAGTTCTGTCATTCTGAGAATACATGGGCCTAAAGCAAATGATTCTGTGTGCGCAAATTTTACCCCAAACAAGGGTGTAAGAGTCTTTTAAGCTTCATTATTATTATTATTATTATTATTGTTAGCATTTATATAGCGCCAGCAATTTACCTGGTGCTTACAAAAAATAGGGTAGACATGGTCCCTGCTCGAGAGCTTACAATCTAAAGACGGGGAGGGGAAACAGGAAAGGGGAAAAATAGAGGGAGAGACAAGGGATACGACATTCAGGAGGATGCAAGAGCTCAGGTACACATTCTTGGCTTGGTTACAGTAAACTGGGAGTTTGCAGATAACAGGTGAATGATAATCCTCGGTGGGGATGCTTAATAGGAGTTAGGAAGGGCGGAGCAGAACAGGTGGGTTTTGAGGAGGGACTTGAAGGCGTGGAGGGTGAGGGCAAGGCAGACAAGGGCAGGGAGGGAGTTCCAGGCGTGCGGAGCAACGAGGGAGACGGGACGAAGGTGGTTGGGGGCGCAGGGGAGGCATGGGAGGGTGAGGGAGGGGATGGAGGAGGAGCAGAGTGCTCAAACTGGTACGGAGGGAGATCAGGGCAGAGAGGTGGGAGGTTGTGAAGGGCTTTGTAGGTGAAGACGAGGAGCTTGTGCAAAATACGCTCGGGAAGAGGGAGCCAGTGGCGAGAGGAGAGGAGAGGCTGCACATGGTCAAAGCGATGGGCTAGGTGGATGATCCTGGCAGCAGAATTTTGAACAGAGATAAGGGAAGAAAGGTGAGAGCGGGGAAGGCCAGCGAGGAGGAGGTTACAATAGTCGAGGCGTGAGATGACTAGGGCGTGGATAAGAGTTTTGGCAGAGGAGACAGACAGAAAAGGGTGGCTCTTGGCAATGTTGTGGAGGGAGAAGCGGCAGGATTTGGCAATGGAGTCAGTGTAAGGTTTGAAGATAAGGTGCCAGTCGAAGATGAAGCACAAGCTGTGAGCTTGAGGGACAGGGAGGATGGAGACCCTGTCAATGGCCATTGACAGGGAAGAGGGAGAGGAAGGACTGGGAGGGAAGATCAGGAGTTCAGTTTTCACCATGTTCAGTTTGAGTTGGCGTTGAGACACCCAGGTCGTCAGCATAGAGGTGGTATTGGAAGTCATGGGAGGCAATGAATTTGCCTAGGGAATGGGTGTAGATAAAGAAGAGGAGTGGGCCAAGGACAGAGCCTTGGGGAACCCTGACCGAGAGGGGTAGGGGGAGGAGTTAGGAAGAGAGACATTGAAGGAGCGGTCAGAAAGGTAGGAGGAGAACCAGTCAAGTACAGAGTCCCGGAATCCCAGGGAGTGAAGCAATTCAAGCAGGAGCGAGTGGTCAACAGTGTCAAAGGCAGCAGAGAGATCAAGGAGGACAAGAATAGAGTAAAGGTTGGATTTAGCCACAAGAAGATCGTTGGTGATCTTAGCAAGAGCGATTTCAGTGGAGTGAAGGGGGCAGAAGCCAGATTGGAGTAGGTCAAGGGAGCAGTTGGCGGCGAGGAGGTGGAGGCAATGGGAGTAGACAACCCGTTCAAGGAGCTTGGAAGTAAAAGGGAGGAGCGAGACAGGACGGTAATTAGAGGGGTCAGAGGGATCCAGAGTGGACTTTTTGAGGATGGGGGAGACAGTGGCATATTTAAAGGCAGAGCGGACGGAGCTGGTAGAGAGTGAGAGGTTGATGATGTGCAGGAGGGGAGGGGCGACGGTGGAGGCAATGGAGGTTAGGAGACGGGAAAGGAGTGGGGTCCAGGGAACAAGTGGAGGGGTTGGTGGAGGAGAGCAGGGAGGACATTTCCTCAGGGGAGGCGGGAGGGAAGGAGAACAAGAGAGAGTTGGGAGGAGGGAGAGGCGGGGAGTAGCAGGGGGAGAGGACTTGGAAGTGATATCCAGGCAGATCTTGTCCATCTTAGAGGTGAAAAAGAGAGCAAGATCCTGAGCGGAGAGGGAAGAGGGAGGAGGAGGACATAATATGCATAATATTTAACAGTTCAAAGTCAAAGAAAGTAAGTGAGGAGTCTAATGCAGCAATTACCTCTCTGGGGCAAAAGAGGTTTTCCCCAGCAACAGAACCTTGATTATATTCCACCTCACTCACACCGGCAACATATGTATTTGAGGACTACCTGTTGAGTACATATAATTATATAAATAATATACACACTGTAATGCTGTGTCTGGGAACGTAGATTTGTGGTGGGGAGTAAAAGAAGGAAACTGATTAGATTACATATACCTCAGTTTTGTCTAGCAGTATACACCTCACCAGACCAAAAGCTAATTGACTAGCAAATAGTGGCTTGGAATGAATCTTTGTTTCCCTTAACCCGTTTTTTAGCTTCAAGGACGGTACTACACAGAAACTAAGCATCATCTTGGAAACAAATTTAACCTTTTGATAACAAGCATTTGCATATTTTCCTTTCAGATAATAACTTTTAATAACTACATGGTAATACCTCAACTCCCATACATGTTAATCAGTGTTTCAATCACTACTTTTTCACTTTGTGACTATTAAAATACCTGAAGAGTTTTGCAGATTAGCAATGGTTCAGCAAAGCTTTGTTCCAAAATGATTAAAGTTTGAATTCTGCTCTCAGGTCCCCACACCAGGTTTCCCTTGGTTTTGGTGAGAGCCACATGCAAATACCTGGGGCCTGAGGTTTGCCCTGTGGCCTTATTATCGTGCCTATACAGTTTACCCTGCAGTCCAGCCCATTTTGTGGGGAAAAGGTAGAAGGTTGAGTCATTACCTTCTGGATTCAATTTTTGTTATACTGGTGGCTGTGCAGCTTGGAACTGAAGAAATTATTAACTCGACACTTGGTTCAACAAACAGACCTGTCAGGAGCATTTGAGAAATAGACCAGCTTATTTGGCCTGGGAGGAACCTCTCTCTCCTGTTTCTTCTCCGTTTCTCTCCAGTCCTGATCACGGGTTGGGTCTGTATTACACAGCTGAATATGCATTGGGGCTGCTAACTGATTTTTAGTTGCTTAACTGTGTTGCTAATCTAACTTGAAACTAGAACACCCTATATAACACACATCATTGGGTTTTTTAGTTGCTGCTTGCTTTTGGGTGGCTGGATGGATAGATATAGAAAGTGGGTGTGCGGAAGTTTTTGACATAACTTTTTCATTTTTATTTTTTTAAAAATTTATTTGCATTTATACCCCACCCTTCTCTGAAGGCTCGGACAACACAAAAACATTTTATATTTTAATCTTTTATAGTCCAGATTATAATCTACCATTAATGTAGTAATTCTGGGCTGACCAAAAGGCAGGAATCCAACCCATAGTAGGCGCCCATCCAGCCTGCAGCCTTAAAATCCAATTTTATTAAATATCAGTATTTTCTAAATAAAATCTAAAACTCCAGATGATGTCCCACAATAACAGGTCCAAACCTCACATGTTTAACTCGCACAGTTTGCATTAAATTTGAACAAGGTGTGACTCCCCCTGCACTGTAGAAATAATATACACTGACAACACAAGAGATTTCTTTTTTGTGTGTGCAATCCAGCCCACCAGCAGATTGGTGAGAGGCAGCCTGACCCACAGTGACCAAGAAGTTGGAAGCAAACTCTGTTAACACCTTGAGTGGCCCATTTGACGCGCTCCCTGTGTGCTCCACCCGAGTGGGTGCTCTGCAGCTGGACCACTCAGCACCCCTCCCCCATTTTGCTCATTTAAAGTGCTCCTCATGCACTCCACTGAGTGGATGCCACTGGCTCCCCCCAAACGCACCGTGCTCATTTAAAAACGTCCATTGTGGGGTGTTTGTAGGGTTGTGTTTTTTTTTTAATTAAGCTAATGGAGGAGATGATACAGGGCACATCCTCCTCATTATGCTCCGGAACCTTGGCATGACAGCTACAAAGCTTAACTTAAATACTTAGCCACGCTGCTACTGCTGATATGGCAGCCTTATGCTTATTAGCACTTACAAGCACTTCTGCTCCCACCTCCTAGCTGTGATGCTCAGAATGGGGGAAAGGAGATGCCAATGCCGTGGATTAATCTCCTATCCGTGAGTGCATGCCCTCGCCTCTGCTCCCTTTACCCAAACACTCTCTTTCAGTCCTTGATGGTTGGGACTGGGTGCAGGGGCTAGATCCAAGGATTGGGAAGGGGCCAAATAAAAACTAGTTGTGGGATAGGTTCAGGGCCAGCCTTAGAAGTTGCGGGCCCCAGGGTGGGGGAGAAACGTGGGGTCTATTCTTCCGCTGACGGCTTTGCCGCCAGTGGGCCATGGGGCACTCCCTGGCTCAGGGTGCTCCCCACTCGGTCGGGGGGCACTACTTGGGGACAGGTGGAGGGGCACTCCCCTCCGCCCAAGCCCAACCATTTCAGGGGCACTTACCCATCCTTCAGTGTGGCGTTGCTGTCCTGGATCCCGCACCAGACCTGCTCACCGGCTCCCTGCATCGAAATCGGACAGACGCAGCAGTGGCAGATTAAATCTGCCGCCCGCTGCCACCGGAGGTTGCTGGGGAGTGTGGGAGGGGCAGGGCCTCTGCCTCTTCCTTACTCCATAGCCCCCTCTGCTGTCTTTCAGTCTCGGCCACGGGGAGTGACAGAGAGGTAGAGGCCCTGCCTTTCCCACATTCCCCCTGGCCAAGACTGACAGGGAGCGGAGGGGGGTGGCCACAGCGTGAGGGAGAGGCGTGGCCTCTGCCTCTCCCTCGCTCCCCTGGCCCCCTTCGCTGCCTGTCTCAGACTTGGCCCAGTCTCGCCTCTCCTTCACTCCCTAGCCAATACTCAGGGGGGCTCTGCGCTTGGGGTCCCCAGCTCAAAGCCACTGTCGGGTCAGGAGCTGGGGGCCCCAAGTGCAGGGGGCCCCCAGAAGTGAGGCCCAGGGCAGCCACCCTGAGCCGCCCTGCAGTAAGGCCAGCCCTGGATAGGTTTGGCCAGAGCTTCCTTAACCTTGTGCTAAACTTTTTCACAGCTTTAAAAATGCTAACTTGCAGAATTTTCTGTATAAGCTGTGGGAGAGCAAAAGTGTTCACGGGCAAACCTTCAGGCATTAGTTTTTGGCAGAATCCCACCCCGCCCCTACCGCCTTTTTTTTTTCTTTTAGTTTTCAGTATGTTGTTTTTTTCACGATGAAAAGATGACACGAACCAACAATGAACTACACAGAGCTAGGAAACCTCTTTTCTCCCCCTGCTGCAGACAGTCCTCCGGCTGGGTAGCTCTTCCATTGAGCAGCAGGAGGTAGAAGAAAGTAGTAGACCTTTTGCGCATGCGTCTCTTGCGCTACCCCACCTGCGCTCGCCAGTTCATTCTTCTGCCTTGGACCAGCAGGAACAGCTTGGTCAAGCTCTGAAAATAAGAAGAAAAAGACTGAGATCCAGTGGAATTTTCAAGGTGTAATCCTTGACTGATGGGGCAGAAAGGGGTTCCGCAGCCTCGGCAGGTGCCGTGGGCAGCGGCATAAGCACCCCAGCCTTCTCTCATGCAATAGCCCGAGAGTAAGGAGGAACCTGGCACAGGGACAAGAGGTCCTGGTGGAGTGGAAAACTCCAGCCAAGAGCTGCAGAATGAATAAGACTCCGGAAACTCTATACACCTTTTCGAGAAAGAAGGAAGGATTATTTAAGAATCGAAAGGTAGATGTGGCAGCTGCCTCCTTGGCGAGGCAGATGGTGTTCCCTACCGAAGAAGATTGTTTTCCAAAGGATCCTTCAGATATTATTATTATTATTATTTTATTATAAGCATTTATATAGCACCAGCGATGTACCTGGCACTTTACAGAGAATAAGATAGACACGGTCCCTGCCCAAGAGCTTACAATCCAAAGACAGGGGGAGGGGAGACAGGGAAGGGGGAACAGAGGGAGAGACAATGGATGCAACGATTATGAGGATGCGAGAACTCAGGTACACATTCTTGGCTTGGTTACAGTACAGTGGGAGTTTGCAGATAACAGGTAGGGGATAATCCTGGGTTTAAATTGTTTTATTCTTTTATCTTTGTTGTTCGCTGCCCCAGGCTGCCCTGTGGGCAGGAGGGGCAGGATAAAAAAAATTATATAAATAAATTAAAAAAAATATGGCCCAGAGACTCCTGAATTTTTTTTAAAAAAATTCTATGGGAGAATGGGGACTTCGACTATCCCTTTACCAGGAAGGAAAAAAGTGAGGAAGCCATGGAGAGAAAAAGGAAAGAATGGTGTGTGTGTGTGTGTGTGTGTGTGTGTGTGTCCTTCCACCCATAGTTCCACACAGACTGCAGTCATTCCAGTGCTTCTGGTGGTCTTGTGTGTCATTCCACCCAGCTGCCATTTCAGCTGCTCCTGGAGACCACCTACGCATCATTCCACCCTATTGCCCCACCCTCAATTCCAATCTCCTGGTGTCATCCTATGGTAAAATGACCTTGCCCTGACAAAGACACCCCTTGACCCCCCTTCGCTGAAACTGCAAACCTGGCTTAGCCAAAGCCCAGGCCTCAACAAGCACATGTTCAGGACTTCCTCATTCCTGAAATTCCTAAGTGGGAGGGGGGGACTCTACACCTAAGACAGGTGATGTGGGATGATCGAATCATAGGAGAGGGGTTGCTGGACTGCAGCCAGGTGACCCTCCTGGACTAATCAGAAAGAAGGTCAAGGATGCCTTAAAAGGACCAGCACAGACACTGTGACACTCTCTCTCTGGACTCATTGACTGAGATCTCTAGCAGATGCTGCTAGGCTGGTGACTTCCCTGTCTGGAGAGGCACTCAGGGACTATATGGCTTAACAGTAACTCTGACCTTTGCCAGAAGAGGAACCTGGACCCCATAGGAAAACCATCCCCTGTGGAGACCTGATCAGAACCAGTGTGAGTACCTTGCTAGCTACCTCAGCTACAGTTATAGGAAGACACTTTCCAAATGGGCTACTATGTCCACAGGACTGACTCTGATTGCTCAAAGGGTTATCACCCCCTAGTTCTATGCTTTTATTCCTTTTTATATGTATCAGTAAAGTCTAAGTTTTCTTTTTATCCTACTGGGTGTGGGTTAGTGGCTGACCATTAAACGCCTCCTTTGGGCCGTGTGACCAAGCCTCGCTACTAAGACAAGGAAAGAGGGGGAAATCTACCTAATTGGCTAGGAGCCAACAGCTTTGGAACCAAGGGAAGCCTCATGTGGGTAGCTCTGGGGATCGGCCTCCAACACAGAGGAAGAAATCCCAGGAACAGAATGCCAGGAAAGGGGAGTGCTTTTGGGAAACTGTAAGGCTTATGCCTTTTCGGGGTTCACATTTCCTGAGTGGTGTAAATGCCCGTGGGGAAACACACAGGTGGTGGCAGTGGAATATCAAGGGTTTTGGGGGGGGGGTTGCCAACTGTGGGAACCCCTAGTCAGAGATTTGGAGAAACACAGTGAGGTGGTTGTCTCAGCTGTATAGCACCCCCTACTGGCGTTTCGCCACACGTGGTGGCAGTGTTGGGATCACCCAAGCAGCCAGATAAGCACACACAGGTGGGATAGGATCCACCAGCAGTTTTCTTTTTGAATTTGAGTTTTTGAAAAGCACCCACAGAACAAAGGGGGGCTTTGGAAATAAACCTTAAGCAATCGAGTCCTTGAATTTCACTTCGGGTCAACTGGACAGGGCTTAGATAAGCTGTGCAAGGGCAAGGAAGTGTATGAGTTCTGGAACACAGGGGAGTACCCTGCTGGGATTGCCCAAGGGGCTCAATAGACTCACTAAAGCTGATCTCGTAAGAGAGGCCCAGAGGAGGAATCTCCCAGCAGAAGGGCTGACCAACGAGCAGCTAAGGCAGCAAATAAAGAACTTTGAAATGTCTGGGAGGGAGCCCCAAGGAGGGGACTGGATGCCTCCTCTAACTCACTCCGTATTAACATCCTAGCATCATATCTGCATTGCTTGGCTGCAGGAAATGCAGTCGACTGACATTTCAGAGGAGAGATCCAAGGTTCTCTCCTCTCGAGTTATGTTGGCCAGTGCCCTGCTTGCTGACACCACTGCGGACGCCCTACCCTGTTCGGCTAGAGCGGTCTCCCTGTCGGTGGTGGCTAGAAGGAGGATTTGGCTCAGATCCTGGCAGGGAGACGCTACCGCCAAGAACCTCATAGAAGGACCATATAAAGGGTTTAAGTTATTTGGCACCTGTTTGGATAAGGTCTTAACAGACACAAATGATAACGTAAAACCCAAAACCTTTCAGCAGTTCGGGGCTAAAAAGAAATCCTTTCGAGCCCCGGCCTTCAAATTTGGAGCTCCTTCCACCTCCTTTCACAAACGGAATCAGTTTAACAAAAGAGAGTTCACGAGACAGTCCTTTCATTTCAGGGGACAGCAGCAACACAGAACCGACCGGGGCATACAGCAAGAACCTTCCAATTCCCAACCAGCAAAACAGGCATGACTTGCAGGGAGAGGGGATCATTGAGGACAGACTGCTGCTTTTCTGCAAGACCTGGGAAAGGTCAATTTCGGACGCCTGGGTCTTGCAGATAGTATGTCAGGGGTACGCCCTGGAGCTCCCAGGAAGAACAAAGAGCAAGTTTCTTCCCTCTCCGGTCTCCAAAGACCCTCAAAGACTTGCGGCTATGTCATCAGAAATAACCAGACTCCTAGCCATAGGAGCAATAGAGGAGATTTCCCCCAGCCAAAGAGGGCTGGGCCTCTACTCGATAATTTTCTTGGTTCCAAAAAAGACCGGACAGTGGAGAGCTGTCCCGGATTTAAAGCACTTAAACAAGTATATAAGAACCCAAAGATTCAGGATGGAGACGGTAGCCTCCATCTGCCACAGTCTGTCCAGGGAAGATTGGTTGGCTTCCATAGACCTGAAGGAGGCCTATCTGCACGTCACTATCCTAAACGCCCACAGGCAATGGCTCCGCTTTGCCTTCAACAGGAACCATTGGCAATTCCGAGCCCTCCCCTTCGGGCTCTCCTCAGCACCACGGACATTCACAAAGATCTTAGTAACCTTGGTCACAAATCTCCGCAAGGAACGGATACGTGTTTTCCTATACCTGGACAACCTCCTAATCAGAGCTCCATCTCAGGAGAGAGCGTCCAGGGATGTGGCCAGGGTAATCTCTTAGCTCTATGCCCACGGGTTTGTCACAAATCTAGCCAAGAGCCACTTGACTCCAAGTCACAGGTTGGAGCACCTAGGAGTTGTCTTAGATACAACCTTAGATGCTGTGTTTGTCCCGGAGGAGAGAAGGGAGAAGATTTGTTCTCTGTCCCTTTTGGGTGCAATCTAGCTGGCGACTGAGACTCAAAGCTCGGGCGAGGCTACTGGGATTATTATTATTATTATAAGCACTTGTATAGCGCCAGCTGTGTACATGGCGCTTTACAGAACAATGAGATGGACGCAGTCCCTGCCTATGGCTTACAATCTAAAAGACTCGGAGGGGGGAACAAGGAGAGGGGACATAGGGAGAGACAAGGGATAAAACGTTCAAGAGGATGTGAAGTCTCAGGTGCACGTGCTTGGCTTGGTTGCAGTCAGGGAGGAGTCAGGGGGAGGGCAGACAGTAAATGTTGAGAGGAAAATTCTAGCAGGTGTCAGGAAAGGCAGCTAGGAAGAGGTGGGTTTTGAGGAGGGATTTGAAGGAGCGGAGGGAGGGGGCAAGGCGGATGTGGGCAGGGAGTGAGTTCCAGGCATGAGGGGCAGTAAGGGAGAAGGGACGAAGGCAGTTAGAAGAGCAGGGGAGATGAGGGAGAGCGAGGGAGTGGGCAGAGGAGGAGCGGAGAGTGCGTGCAGGAGTGCGTAAGGAGATACGGGCTGAGAGGTAAGGGGGAGCCAGGCTGTGAAGGGCTTTGTAAGTAAATACCAGGAGTTTGTGAAGGATGCGTTGGGGGTGGGGGAGCCAGTGAAGTGAGGAGAGGAGAGGCTGCACGTGGTCGAAACGACGGGCCAAGTGGATGACCCTAGCAGCGGAGTTTTGGATGGAGATAACAGGGGACAGATGAGAGTGGGAGAGGCCAGTAGGGAGGAGGTTGCAGTAGTCAAGGCAGGAGATGACCATAGCAAGGATTTTGGCTGAGGAGACAGAGAGAAAGGGGCGAATCCGAGCATTGTTATAGAGGGCAAAGTGACAGGACTTGGCAACAGAGTCGATGTAAGGAAGGAGAAGTGAGAAGTGATGGTCTTGTGCTCCCGCCAGGTCCAGTGGGCACGCTGCAACCTGAGACCCTTGCAGCAGCTGCTCAGGCCTTTTTAAAAGGAGCTTACCCGAGGGGAAAATTCTTGGATCTCAATCCCTGCTCACCTAAAGTCCTCCATGTCCTGGTGGTTAAATCCTGGGGGGTTTGCTATCGGGGTTTCCCTAACAGAACCCCCTCGGAGGGTGGTGACCACCGCTGCCAGCCTCAGGGGTTGGGGAGCTCACATAGAGGGACGTTCCATCCAAGGTCTCTGGTCTCGGAAGGAGCGTTGCATGTCAATAAATCTGTTGGAACTCAGGGCCATTCGTCTGGCCCTTGAACTATTGTTCCCTCTGAGACGGAAAATGCATGTCCTCGTATGCACGGACAACACTACTGCCAGGGCATATGTGAATCATCAAGGGGGCTCAAGGTCCCTGTCCCTTCAGAGGGAAGCCTTGAGGCTATTCAGCTGGGCCCAGATTCAGCTGGGCTCGCTAAAGGCCCTACACATAAAGGGAAGGACCATCTCCAGGCGAACTGGCTCAGCAGGAAAATCATAGACCCCCACGAATGGTCGCTGAACAGGAAGTATTCCTTCGCATAACAGAGAAGTTTGGGACCCCGCTCGTGGATCTCTTTGCCACCAGGGAGAATGCGCAGGTAGACCGCTTCATGTCAATTTCAGGGGGTGATGGGAGTCGCATCATTGGATGCATTCAATCAGGCATGGCCGCCAGGTCTCCTTTATGCCTTCCCTCCTTTTCCACTACTGACAAAGACAGTAGCAAAAATCAGGCAGGAGAGAGCACAGTAATCCTGGTGACCCCATGGTGGCCAAGACTTCCCTGGTTCTTGGACCTCATGGAGTTTAGTGTGGAGAACCCCTTTCTGTTTCCTCCTCTCCTGAACCTTCCCGCCCAGGGCCCCCTGTTCCACGAGAACGTCAGCTCTCTAAAACTGACAGCGTGGAAGTTGAAAGCCGAGCCCTCCGTAGGAAGGGTTACTCAAGACCCATTCTAGAGACTCTCTTGCAGGCAAGAAGGCTGGCTACTCGGAGATCTTCTAGATCTACGTGGCGGGTTTTTTCTCTTTGGGCTCTGTCGAAAGGGGTGGACCCATGCAAACCTTCGATTCCTCAGGTGTTGGATTTCCTTCAACACGGATTGGAGAAAGGGCTTAGTCATAACAGCAAGTTTCGGCCCTAAGCTCTGCGTGGGGCTATCTGTATAACAGGAGCCTAGCAGCTCACAGGCACATTCACCAATTTTTGAGGGCGACAAAGCTCCTTTCCCCGCCAGTGGTGCATAGGTGCTCCTCGTGGGACTTAAACCTCATAATTGACGCTTTGACTAAGTCGCCTTTCAAACCTTTGTCCTAGATCTCTCTTTATATGATGTCACTGAGGTGGCCTTCCTAATAGCAGTTACATCCACCAGAAGGATGTCCGAGCTGGGGGCGCTTTCAGTAGAGGATAACTTTTGCCTTTTCCATAAGCAGTCGGTTACCTTAAGACTGGATCAGGCATTTCTTCCAAAGTGTAATTCCATTTTCCATAGGTCTCAGGAGGTGAACTTACCATCCTTCTGTCCTAATCCAGTACACCCCAAGGAGAAGCAGTGCACACCTTGGATGTCTTCCGTGACCTAAAAATTGATCTAATCAGGACTCAAAAATTCTGTAGGTCAATGGCACTCTTTGTTAACCTGAGGGCTAGCATAAGGGGTACCAAGGCTTCCAAGACTCTGATTTCAAAGTGGGTCAAGCAGGCCATTGTAGAGGCATACAAGGCAAAGGGTAAGGTTCCCCCACTTCAGATCTGGCCTCATTCAGTCAGGGGAGCTGCTACCTCCTATGCGTTTAAAGCTAGGGCTTCCTACGAGGAGATTTGTCGGGCAGCGACTTGGTCGTCTGCCCACACCTTTGTAAAACACTACAAAATTGATGCTTATCTGTCTTTTGGGAGGAGAGTGCTGCAGGCGGCCCTGGATTCTCCTGGGACAGTCTCTTCCCTCCCTTAGGTCTCTTCCTGCTTGACTATATCCCAGTCAGAGGACTGTCTGCAGCAGGGGGGGGGAAAAGAATTGGTCACCTACTTCGGTGAATTCTTTTCTTCCTCTGCTACACAGACAGTCCTCCGGACCCACCCAGAGACAAAAGGGGGATGCAGTGCTGTAAAGGGTTTGAATCTTTAGTATGTTCAGTTTTTGTTATAGTTCAGGTTGAGATTTTTAATGTTAGTAGACCTAGATCAGTTGAATGGTTGGGTATTATTCCACCGTAAGATGGCCGGTCCTCCGCTTTGGAACTCATGCCGAGCGCAGGAGGACTAGCGCAGGAGACGCATGCGCAAAAGGTCTACTAATTTCTTCTGCCTCCTGCTGGTCAACGGAAGAGCTACCCCAGCCGGAGGAGTGTCTGCATAGCAGAGGAAGAAAAGAATTCCCCGCGGTAGGTGACCAATTCTCTTGTTCTTCATGAAACTGGAGGTTTATTATTCGTGTGAGTGAGGTGGAATATAATAAAGGGTGGTTCTATTGCTGGGGAAAACCTCATTTGCACAGGCAGGGATAATTGCTGCATTTAGACTGCTCACTTCTTGTTCTGCAGAGAAAGTAGAGACATGTTCATCTTGTGTGACCTTACGTGAGATGTATCTTGGGGGAGGTCCATCAGTTCATAAACATTCTTTGCCAGAGGGTTTTAAACTAGACAGAATCCGTCCAGTTTCATATGTAGCTCAAATTCTATCAGAGGTAAAGAATGTCTGGAAAAGCTGCATGTAAATGTCCTTTCTGGAGAGGGCTTGGGAAGAGGCCCTCCCCCTTCCCCCATCATGAAATTTAGAGCTTGTTCTGTTTGTGTGAGGGAATTTTAAAAAGAGAGAGAGCAATCTTATCTGGCACTTCCTAACTCTAAAACTAATTGTGGTGTCGTTTTTCCTGTTTAGTCCCCAAACTTTATAGTTTGCATGTTATAGATAGTCAAGATGGATGAAGGTTTGACAGAAGTCTCCTTCTGGAACATGGACTGTCTACCCTTTTGTTGTATGTCCGTTGCCTGGCACAGCGTTGGGAACTCTCTAGGTGCTATCATATGCATGTGATAGTCAAACTTGTTTGTGTAGCACTAATTCAGCTGTGCTTTAAAAATAGCTTTTCTAGACCCGTGTGCTGCTTTGCATACAAAGCCATTCTCATGACTTAGGTTTTCTCTGAAAGTAAAAATAAACCAGAACAATGAAATCCCAGTAGGCAAGTTTAGACAAGGCTATTCTTGAAAGGACTCTGTTGACACAAATTATTAAGCACCAAGTACTGGTGGTTCTTCTCTTTCCTCCGCCCCATTCATAAATAAAAGTTGGCATCCTGTTCTCATGCAGTGGTATCATATGGTGGGGGGGTTTCTTTGCTTTTATTTTAAGTTTTTCAATATTTATCTTCTGAAATTGTATTAATTTGGTGCACCCCCACAACGTGTAAATCTGATTTAAGGTTCTTAATATCCACTTAAAGTCCCACAATCCCTTTCTGCAGTTCAATTCTAGCCCACTTCAACCAGTTGCTTGATAGCTGCACTGCCTCTCAATGAACTAAGTGGATAGAGCACCAAACTGTGAATCAGAAAAGCCCAAGTTTTGTTCCCAGCATTGCCAGCCACAGAGAGGTTCATGCTCTACCTCTGATTCCCCCGCCCCCTGTTTTGTAGATGTAGCCTGTAAGCTCTTTAGGGCAGAGACTGTTTCTTTCTATGAATTCACGTAACTTTTGGCAAAGTGGGCAGTGACTGCTCTTCAGGGTGGGCAAAGTTCACAAGCCCTAGAGCCACATAACAACATTTTCATATCGGTGAGAGCCAGAAGCCATTTTCCACTGACATAATCATCCCCAAGAGTCCCCAGATTTTAATAAATTAAAATAAATGTTTGAGAAACTTTTATAAGTTTATAATAGAGGTTTGGGGATTTGTTGCAACTGAACAGGTCAATATTCCCCAAATTTGTTAGATCTTTGCTTGGCTTGCCTCCTTCAATGCCAGCAGCTTTCTTAAGGCTGGAAACCAGTTTTCTAAATTTGAAAACTATTATAGATAATAGAATGATCAAGTATTGGGTTAAAGTGTTGGCAGCTTCCCCTGCACGTGTTGTGTCTTATTGAAGATAATCTAAGAGACCCTACTTATCAGTTCCCCTGGTTGAGATACATAAAACTTGTACTCCTTACAATTGGGATGGGATACTTGCTAGAGGAGAATCAAAGGTTGATTATACCCTCAGACCAAGAACTAGTATCTCAACGTTTGATGGACATTTTTTTGCAGAATGATGTTGCTCTAGTTCGTGGGTCCCGAATGGCTCCTAATTACCTATTTTGGAAGGTTAAATTAGGTGTGGAAAAATATTTCACGCTTGAGATAGATAGAAATTTGGTAAAAGCAGTTAGTAGACTCCGGCTGGAGTAAATGCCAACAGCAATGGTGGAGGGCAGGGGGAATGGGACACCTAGCGAAAATGGAAAATGCACCTGTAGATCGCGATCCTTAGAAGATACTGTCCACTATGTATTGGATTGTCCCCGGATAGGTGATCTTAGAATTCGATTTCTCCCCTCTAAGCTCTTGTCTTCACGAGCTTTCTTCCAACAGGAGAAAGTAATGTGGTTAATGCTCCAGAAAGACCCTGCTATTATTAAAAACCTGGCAACTTTGCCTTTAAGGCCAAAGTGTTAAGGAATAAGCCAGCAGGGGAGTGCTGAATGGGGAGATGGGGTATTTGAAAGTAATAGGAGGGATGTGGTAAACTATTGCTTATATTCTTAAGTGGGTTATTTTATATATATGTGGTTTGTGGCATTTTATATGTTGTACTTGTAATACAATTGGTGTATAGCCGAAGTGTAACCAAGACAAACTCATCTGCCTCTACTCCGCGAAGGGGTTAATTGAGATTCTGGAATCTAACTTTGATTGCGTGCCAGTAGGGCAAGGTAGTTTTATATAGGGGACAAGCATTGGCCATATGCAAACCCCGAGAAGGGGCTGGCATCTAACGGGCTGAACATTGGCCGTATGGAAACCCTGAGAAGAGTGAGGCATCCTCATCCAGGATTTACGTATTTGCCACATTCAAGCCCTGCGAAGGGCAAGGTATCCATCAGCCAGGGTCTACGTGTTGTCCGCATGCAAAATCCAAAAGGGTGAGTCAATTAACATACAGGGGCAGACCATTTCTTGTATTATTATTATTATTATTAAACATTTATAAAGCGCCAGTAACAACCTGGCGCTGTACAGAACATATAATCAGCTGCGGTCCCTACCTGTGGCTTACAATCTAAAAGACAAGGAGGGGGAGACAAGGAGAGGGGACAGCGGGAGAGACATGGGAGAAGACAAACAAACATTCAGGCGGATGCGAAGTCTCAGGTGCGTGTACTTGGCTTGGTTACAAGGTGGTCGGTAGCAGCAGTCAGCAGAGGAGGGCTGACAGTAAGAGCAAGGGGAAAGACTAGAGGGCATTGGGAAAGGCAGCATGGAAAAGGTGGGTCTTGAGGAGGGATTTGAAGGAGCGGAGGGAGGAGGCGAGGCGGATGTCGGCAGGGAGGGAGTTCCAGGCATGCGGGGCAGCGAGGGAGAAGGGACGAAGGCGGTTGGGCGAGCAGGAGAAGCGAGGGAGAGCGAGGGAGGGGACAGCGGAAGAGCGGAGAGCGCGCGCAGGAGCGCGTAGGGCGATTAGGTCCGAGAGGTAAGGGGGAGCTTGGTCATGGAGCGATTTGAACGTGAAAACCAGGAGTTTGAACAGGATACGTTCAGGAAGGGGGAGCCAGTGAAGGGAGAGGAGGAGAGGCGTCACATGGTCGAAGCGACGGGCAGAGTGAATGACCTTGGCGGCAGAGTTTTGGATCGCCACAAGGGGGGACAGGTGGGAGCGAGGGAGGCCAGCAAGGAGGAGGTTGCAGTAGTCGAGGCGAGAGATAACCATGGCATGAACAAGGATTTTGGCCGAGGAGACAGATAGAAAGGGGCGAATGCGGGCAATGTTGAGGAGAGCGAATCGGCAGGATTTGGCCACAGAGTCAATGTAAGGTTTAAAGGAGAGGTGCGTGTCAAAAATGAAGCCCAAGCTGCGGGCACGGAGAACAGGACGGATGGTGACCCCATCAATGCAGACGGTCAGGTCAGAGGGAGAGGAGGGGGATGGAGGAAAAATGAGGAGTTCAGTCTTGGCCATGTTCAGTTTGAGTTGGCGTCGGGACATCCAGGCGGAGATATCAGAGAGGCAGTCGACGAGGCGTGAGCGGACAGAGGAGGAGAGAGAGGGGGTAGAGAGATAGAGTTGGGTGTCATCAGCATAGAGATGGTATTGGAACCCGTGGGAGGCAATAATTTCACCAAGGGACCGGGTGTAGATAGAGAAGAGGAGAGGGCCAAGGACAGAACCTTGGGGAACCCCAACCGAGAGGGGAAGGGAGGGGGAGGTCGACTCGGGGAGGGAGACATTAAAGGAGCGGTCAGAGAGGTAGGAGGAGAACCAGTCAAAGACAGAGCCACGGAAGCCCAAAGAGTAAAGCGAGTCCAAGAGGAGCGAGTGGTCGACAGTGTCAAAGGCAGCAGAGAGGTCAAGGAGGACAAGAACGGAGTAGTGGCGCTTCGATTTAGCGACAAGTAGATCATTGGTGATCTTGGCCAGGGCAGTTTCAGTAGAGTGGAGGGGGCGGAAGCCGGACTGGAGAGGGTCCAGGGAGGAGTTGGCAGAGAGGAGGTTCAGGCAGCGGGAGTAGACGACACGTTCCAGGAGCTTCGAAGCAAAGGGAAGGAGGGAGACCGGCCGGTAACTAGAGGGATCGAAAGGGTCCAGGGTAGGCTTTTTGAGGATGGGGGAGACAGTGGCATGTTTGAAGGCAGAGGGGAAGGAGCCTGTGGAAAGGGAGAGATTGACGACATGCAGAAGGGGGGGAGCGACAGTGGGAGCAATAGAGGTCAGGAGGCGGGAGGGGATCGGGTCAAGGGGGCAGGTGGAGGGGTTGGATGAAGAGAGAAGAGCAGAGATTTCCTGGAGAGAGGCAGGAGGGAAGGATGCGAGGAGGGAGGGGGGCGGGGGGCGGAGGGGGGCGGGAGGCAATATCCCGACGGATCTTGTCAATCTTGGAGGTGAAGAACGACGCAAGATCCTGAGCAGCAAGGGAAGAGGGCGGAGGAGGGCAGGGGGGTTTGAGAAGGGAGTCGAAAGTAGAGAAAAGGCGGCGAGGGTCGCGGGAGAAAGATTCGATCCTAGAGGCATAATAGCGATGCCTAGCTAGGGAGATAGCCGAGGAGAGGGAGGAGAGGGAGAATTTGTAATGGAGGAAGTCAGGGAGGGAGCGGGATTTGCGCCAGAGGCGTTCGGCAGCCCGGGCGCAGGAGCGGAGGTAGCGGATGGCAGGGGTAAGCCAGGGGCGGGGGTCGAGGGGGCGGACGGGGCGAGCAGAGGGGGGGGCAAGAGAGTCAAGGGTCGAGGAGAGAGAAGCGTTGAGAGCAGAGACAGCAGAGTCAGGGGAGGAGGAGGCGAAAACGGGGGGGAGAAGGGGGGAAAGATGTGCGGCAAACTCCGAGGGAGTAAGGGCCTGCATATTGCGGAAGGGGCGCATAGAGGGGGAGGCGGAGGGGGGTCGGTGGGAAAGGCTGAAGGAGCCGAGGAAGTGATCAGAACTAGGGAAGGGGTCAAAGGAGAGGTCAGTTAGAGAACAGTTTCGAGTGAAGACGAGGTCGAGGGAATGGCCGTCAGTATGAGTGGGGGAGTCGGTCCAGAGTCGGAGATTAAAGGAGGAAGCGAGAGAGAGAAAGCGGGAAACAGAGGGGGCGGAGGGCGTGTCAACGTGAATGTTGAAATCACCAAGGATAAGAGTGGGGATATCATCGGAGAGGAAGAAGGTGAGCCAGGATTCAAAGTCCGGGAGGAAAGAGGAGAGGGAACCCGGGGGGCGGTAGATGACAGCAACCCGAAGGTGTAGAGGGGAGTATAAGCGCACAGAGTGGGCCTCAAAGGAAGGGAAGGAGGAGGAGGGGGGAGGGGAGAGGGTTTTGAATTGGCAGTGCTTAGCAAGGAGCAAGCCCACACCACCACCCAGGCCCTCAGGGCGGGGGCGGTGAGAGAACGACAGGCCCCCGGAGGATAGAGCAGCCGGGGTAACAGAGTTGGAGGGCGTGATCCAGGTTTCCGTAAGAGCCAGGAGTTGAAAGGGGCGAGAGAGGAAGAGATCGTGGATGAAGGGAGCTTTAGCCACGGACGAGCGGCAGTTCCAGAGGGAGCAGGAAAAAGGCAATTGGTGTTTGGGAAGGCAGGGGATGCGGATGAGGTTGGGGGATGGGGAACGGCCGGGTTTGCGGGGTGTGAGTCGTGCACTGGCCTCGTATTGGCCACAATGGTCTGTGGAACACCTGGGTGTCGCGGGTTTGGGCCTAGGGGGAATGGGTAAGGGGGGATGAGGGTGGGGAGGGGGGATGGGCGTGGGTGAGAATAAGGGGTAGGTTGGCTGGAGAAAGGCCGCTGGTGATGGAAGAGGGAGAAGGAGGGGGTGCGTGAGAAAGGCTAGAAGGAGGGAGGTGATAGAGGGCGAGGAGGTGAGGGAGGTATAGGGAGGCATCATAGGTCCTCACTCCGGCCTCACAACGGCCACAAAACGGCCAGCGCCCTTTTGTCGCCGCCCTTCGGGCGCCGCCCAAGGGCTGCCGCCCGCTGGGGGCGGGCGTGCACCTTTGGCTTGTGGCTATGGGGTGGGGCCCTGCTCACCTGGAGGGGCTTTCTGGGCGCTGCAATGCCTGCTGGGGGTTTCTGGGCGCTGCAATGCCTGCTGGGGGATTTCTGGGTGCTGCAATGCCTGCTGGGGCTTTCTGGGCGCGGGCGTGCACCTTTGGCTTGTGGCTATGGGGTGGGGCCCTGCTCACCTGGAGGGGCACCCTGTATGTAACCCTGTATATTCTATCACACAGGGGTTCAGTAATTGCTGCATGTCAGCCCCGAGAAGGGCGAGGCATTATTTTTCAAGGGTTAAGCCCTGATTTTTGTAATCCTCGGGCGGTACCCTGCAGGTGTAATGTTAGCCAACCACAATCCTGTCTGGACTAGGCTCCTTGTAGATGTGGGATTAAGTTGGGTAGAATAATTTTGTTTTTATATGTGTAGTTTGTAATATAGTGTTTTATCTTTGTTGTATTTTATTTTGTGTTGCTGTGTGTTGTTTTATATCAGGCGAGCTCAACTTAATTCATCATGAGGGCTGGAATATTTGGCTCAGGCCCAACACTGGGCCACATGCGGTCCCGCCACTAATTTTACATGGTCCCGCCACTAATTTGCATGGCTCCCAGGGCGAACCCACAGCAAATACAGCAAACCCCCTATTTAAATGGCAATTGGGGGAAAGGAGAGAGAGAGCCTTTCACAAAGGGGGAGAAGTTCCCGGGGGGTGGGGTGGGGATCTAATCCAGTGGCCAGTTTGAATATCTTAAGGAGATGTGTCCTGATGCCCCTGTTTGGGGTGTGCAGGGGGAGCTGACCTGTTGGAGCTGTCTTTAGTAAGTCCCTTCTCTTTAGATAGCTAGTCAGAAAGCAGCCTGGCTGTATGTGAACTCTAAAGGGCCTGGGCTGAGAGAGCCAGCTCCAGGAACAGAGAAACATTCCTGTCCTCCTCTCCAGCCATTCTGAGGCTGTGCAGCCCACGGAAGCTGTTGCCTGCGCCGGCGGGTGGAGCCGGCAGCAGCTGCTTTGCTGGGGGCTGGGCTGCGGCCGCTGCCTGAGTTGGCCTGGATGCAGGTGCTTTCGGTGCTTTTTCTGCTTTCCCCCTCCCCCACAGCCCATCTCCCCCACTGCACTGAGAGCGCCTGCATCCAGGCCAACTCGGGCATCAGCAGGAGCTGCTGCCGGCTCCAGCCACCAGTGCAGGCAAAAGCTGCCACGGGCTGCACACAATGAACAGAGGCCGGTTTGAAAGCGGGCTGTATGTGGTCCCCCGGCCGTATGTTGTGCATCCCTGATTTATATTGTTAACGGTGCATGGCGAAAGCCAAACAATCTCTCTCTATATCTATCTATCTAAAGTTTATAATACAGTGGTATTTAAAAACACCATTTAATAATATTGTTTAAATAACTTTTGACAGTGGAATCCCTGACCTGAAAAGCCCAAGAGTTTGAGTTGCATAAATGAGAGACAGTGAATGTGAAATAGGCTTGGTAGCTCGAAGATAATGGGCCAGTTCTCTTGTATTTCAAAAGCATGGTAAACCTGTATTATGATGATCTAATTCTTTCCAAAGAAACTGCAAGTTCTACTGGAATTGAAGACTCTTCTTCTGTGCGTTCAATTTTGCAACTACCTTCCAATGACACCAGGGGGAGAGTGATAACTGGCTGCAGTTTATGAGCTTCCTAGGCCAGCGCAGCACAGCACAGCACAGCACAGCTTCCAATGATCCAAGGAATGGGGCTCTGGGCATGCCCCCTGCTCTCAGCCCCCCCGAGGCTACGATGACAGTGGCACCAGAAAGGGTGCCCTGGCTTCTCTTGGTCCTGGGGCAGCTGTATGGCTGCACCGTCAGGTAGCAAGAGCCACAGTACAGGTGCCTGAGCCGCATGTAGCTCCCGTGCTTCCATTTGCCCACCTCTGCTCTATGTACAACCAACACGCTGCTGTTATGTGTCCAATCATTTCTGCTTTCTAGCTGTTGCAAATGTGTATAGCAGGGGAGCAGCAGCTGAGCCAAAATGTTGCTAACTGTCTGACAACCCTTTCCAAAGCATCGTTTTCTTCTTTCCTGGTTCTCTTCTATCTCCCCCCCAGGCCCTGCTGCTGTCACACTCTGTCTCCATTGTGAGCAGCTGCAGGCTCTCTCTCTCCCCTTCTCTCTCTCTCCATCCAGCAGTAGGGGAACAGGAAGGAGCGAGCTTGTGCTGCTGTGTTTATGACCAGAGGAGCACCTTTCCATCTCTGTTGTGCCTCTGCTAGGAAGACCAGCAAAGCTGTATTCTTGCTACGGTATTTTTTGCTGCATCACTCTTCAGACAATAGAGAAGGGGAGGATTGCCATGTTGGTTCCAAATGTAAGAGGTGGACAAGATGAAGACCTGAGGCCCAATAGCTTGCATACTCTCACCAACAGAAAGTTGATCAATAAAAGAGATTATCTGAACTACTTTGTCTCCACCTCTTCAGACACCAGCATTGCCTCGTGTAAATTTATAATGGGGAAGGCCTACTCTCTTTTTTTTTTTTTTTTTCTTTCAAAAGTGTTACACAATCCCTTTGCAGAAGAATGCACACACAAAAAAGTGTTTTATTGTTTCTCTTTAGGGTCTTACCGAAATTCCAGCTTCTGAATTAGAGTTGCCTACAGCTCTGTCTCTGCAAAGGTAAGATTTAACTAATCCAGCAGTACCCACTATCCACCAGGAGGGGGGTAACTCTCCGCCACCGTTATAGTGTATATATGTCATGATCACATTATTCCTGTATTAGAGAGGGGTTTTCAAAGGCACAGTACATCACTGCCTGCCCTTTTATTTTTGCCTTTGGATTCTATTCTGTTTTTTCTGTTAGTCACACTGAGAACAGACTTTCAGTTGCTTGTTAATCACTTGTTGGTAAGCAGCAAGGCAATCTAAAATGTTTGAATATGCTTCAGGCCTATGAAAAATGAAAACATTTGTTCAAATATTAGTCTTGAAGTTTAAACCTAAAATAGTTACTAGGTTCCCTCTGTCTGTTTCCAAGCCATCATCATCATCATCATAATAATGGATATTTAAACCTTGGTTTGCAAGTTTATCAGTTCTCTCCTCTCTTAAAAATATGTTGTTTGCTAAAAGCCTCTTGGCTTAAATAACAGGCTTTCATCTCTACAAGATCAGATCTGAGTGGAATTTGCCTTCTGGTTCTAGTTTGCTTCTTAAGTGATATATCATTGTCTCCAACTTACATTTATCAACAGTTTGTCACCAGTCAGCCTAGTGCTTGAATTGTAACATGTTAATAGCTGTAGTTTTTCAGCTCTTTCTGCGGAAGTGGGTTTGGGGGAAACTCCTATTGCAGCAGCTGCTGATGACGTACTACACACACACAGGCTTGGGAAAAATGGGGCTTTTGTGAATAAAGCTGCTAGTTCATTCATCTGCCTGTACTTGTTGGATTTATTTACCGAACATTGGACCTGCTTCACTTAGCTACTGTTGTAACTCGCAATTTCAAGGAAGGATATAGAACAATGAAGTATCTAGGGGGACAAAAATAACCCTGGGTGGTCCTACTTGGAACAAAATCCAGGTATTAATGAATAGGAGCAGATAGGAATCTCCATAGGCTAATGGAGATAATAAAAGCTAAACTAGCTTTTATTACCTTAAATCTGTGATTTAAATTACAATTGTTGTTTTAGTTGGTTAATGATCATTTGGCCAAATTAAGCCTCTTTTTGATAGATTATTCCTAACTATATATTATAGAGGACATTAAGGCGAGATGCAGTTCTCATGTAATCTCTGCCTATCTTTAACATGGGATTTTTGGTTCACTTCACTTCCGGGGTTGCGACTGACACTGTTGCTGGAGATTTTGGCTTTAGTAAGGGGTTTATCTTAATGTCAAAATGATAGAAAATTCAAGGAGAATCTGGAGTAATTGCTGGTGGATTTCATAGGAAGTTTAAAGAACATGTTAAAAGTCAACGTAGAAATCCTTAGGTCATGCATGCGCATTCCTGTCTGCTAGGAATGTAGTATAAACATCGCTCAACCATCAGAAGAAGGAGTATATTTTTCAATCTCCATCGCTGTTTTCCTGCCTGGCCAGGTGGGTTGGGGCAGGGAAACTGTTCTACTGGTCGAGGGGATCATGGCAGCTCACGTGGCGGGGGGGCGGGGCAGGGCAGGGCAGGAGTAGTGTGCGTGGAGCGTTACTCTGTCTGGGTGTACTGGGTAAATAGAGGAAGGGGAGTGAGCACAACGAGCAGGGAGGCCGGGGAGTTTGGCAGCACAGACCATTCTGTATTGATTAAACAACATTGTATGGAAGGATGGATGGGAAGGGGGGACTCGGTGGACTTCTCAGGCGGGGGGGGGCTTAGTAGGGCTGGTAGGGGCTCAGGGCAGCTCAGGCAGGGGGGTATGGTGGGTGGGGGGCTCAGGGCAGCTTAGGCTGGGGGCGGTATGGAGGCCGGGGGCATGCATTCAAACGTCTTAACAAGTTAATTATTTATTATAGTATAACTACTTGTATTTCATTTCTGGATTCCAAATCAACTATACAATTTCAACACCAAAATTAACTCATTAAGGCGTTTGAATGAAAATTAATTTATTAATGGGTAGAGGTGGTGAAGTGGTGGGCGTTTTTTGTTGTTATAATGTTGATGGTATATAAGGAAGAATGAGAGTTATGATGTTGAGAAGACATTGATATAGACAGAGTTGATTAAAAAAGGTATGAGATTGAGTACTATTGATGTAGTTGAAAAGGATGTATTATGATAGTATCCTATTTTTAGGAGGTAGAGTAGTGAAATTGTTGCTTTTCAACAGTTTGCCTTAACTATGAATTTAAAAGCGAAGGTTTTTAGATGTTGGAATAAAAAAATTGTTTTTTGTTTCTTCTTTCTTTGCCTTTCTGGGTGATTATGTTAATGTGCTCTCACTGCTTTTAAGGAGAGTAGTCCAGAGACGGTAATTTGCCATGTTGATCCAAGATGGAGAAAAATTAGTTCAGACAATCTTTCTTATTGGACTATTGTTGGTGACAGTATGCAAACTATTGGGCCACGTAGGGTCCATCATCAGACATGCAAGAAATGTAAAAATGATACACATAGTTCTGACTCTTTACATGCCTGATGAAGGTCCCATGTGGCCTGAAGGCTTGCATATTCTCACCAATAGACGATCCAATCAAAGAGATCATCTTGAGCTGCTTTGTCTCCATCTCCAAACATAGTGAAATAATGTCTTTTTTATAAACTCTTGGCTGGCTCTTTCCCTCCTTCCAAGCCCCCCTTTCCTCTAAAAGGAAGGATCCAAAAGGACATATTAGGACTGTTGAGTTAAAATACCAGAATATTTCCATCTTGGCAAACATTGTCTGGTGGATGAGCTTTGAAGATGAAAAGGTTCAAATGTACACAGCAAACGCTAAGTACATGATACATTAGTGTTTGGTCAGCTTGCCAATACGAAGTTCTTGGAAAGATCACCTTGGGATGAAGTCGACTCCTCCTTTTCCTACAATTGGCCTTGGCTGATTTGTGAGCCAGCCAACCTTTATTTATTTAAATAAATCTATACTCTGCCCTCCTACCAAGGCAGCTCAGGGCAGCTGACCATTCATAAAGCACAGTAAAATATAATAAATCCAAATCTATCATAAAACAATTCCATCTATATGGAGACTGTCAGAGTACCCCAAAAGTGTACTCAAAAAGAAAAATACCCCCAAAGCCACCCTAACCCAATCCCCCATCTTCCCATCTCCCTCACCAAAGGCCTGGCAAAACAGCCAGGTCTTGCACTGTCTCCGAAAGGAGGAGAGGTCCAGGGCCACCTGGGCCTCTACCAGGAGGGAGCTCCACAGCCTTGGTCCAGCCACAGAGAACGCTCTCTCCATAGTCGCCCCCAGGATACCCGGGGGACTTTGAGAAGGGTGCTCCCGGCCGACCGCAGGGGTCAATCCAGGGCCCAGAGGGTGAGGCAGTTCCACATGTAGGGTAGGTAGGGTTTAGGCCATATAGGGCTGTATAGGAAAGCACCAACACCTTGAATCGGGCCTGGAAGACTATAGGCAGCCTGTGTAGAGAACGGAACACCAGTGTAATGTGCTCTCGGCAGCCCATCCCCGTAAGGAGACAGGCTGCTGCATGCTGCACTAGCTGCAGTCTCCGAGTTGTCGGTAGCCCCACATAGAGCACATTACAGTAGTCCAGTCTCGAGGTAATGAAAGCATGGGTGATGGTGGCCAGGACGGAGTCGGAGACGTATGGCCAAAGCCGCCACACCGGATGTAACTAAAATCATTGTGGTTTCTTTTGCATTTGACGTCTGAATCTTCCCAGTTGCATAGTCCCATTCAGAGCTAGCTACAGGCTGGCTGGCTTATTAGAGACTCCAGGCAAACAGCAAGCTGGTACTTGTTCATAACTCAGGAGTAGCAGCGTGTAGCAGAGTGACTTTAGGTGAAAGAGACCTGACACTTTCTATTTTAACAAAGGTACTTTCTTTACTTTGTGCTATTGAATGTTGTGCATGGCTCGCTAGCTTTTCCTGGATAAGGGAACTAGGCAAACATCGCATTAGAGATTTGTTTTTTATGGACCTGATTGGAACTGGAACTCATTTGGGGCTGGAAGGGTTGGTTGGAATTTTTTTAGGAGAGTTTCCCTTATGTTCTGTTTAATTGCTGGCTAACTTTGTGAAACTCAGATAGGGCCCAACAGAATTTTCATTGTATCTCCTAGGAGCTGTGCTTGGTGAGCATATTGTTGGTATATAAAACAACTGTGGGTGTTTATGGCTTACTTCTCACAGACTTGTTGTCATAGCAATAGTCCTATTCCTTCCACTATAAAGTTTCAAATTCGGGCATTGTACTAGGTTCAGAAAGAGGGGAGGTCTAAGGCCAGGCAGACCTCCAACAAGAGGGAGTTCCACAGCCACGGAGCAACCACCGAGAATGCCCTTCTCATGGTCGACACCTGGGGGACCTCAAGGAGGGCACACCGGCTGACCACAGAGGCCGATCCAGAATCTGGAGGGTGAGGCGATCCTGCAGATAAGTGGGGCCCAGGCTGTTTAGGCCTTCAAAGGTCAAAACCAACGCCTTGAATTGGACCCGGAAGACTATTGGCAACCAGTGCAAAGAACGGAGCACTGGAGTAATGTGCTCGCGACGACTCATCCCTCTAAGGAGATGGGCTGCCACATTCTGCACCAGCTGTGCTCACCGGACTGTCACCAACAGTAGCCCCGCATAGAATGCGTTACAGTAGACCAATCTCATGGTAATAAAAGCATGAATGGTCGTGGCAAGGTCTGAGCCGTGAGACATACGACTTAAGCCGTCGTGCCAGATGTAATTGGCGAAAAGCACCCTTCGCCACAGCTGCCACATGGGCATCCAGGCGAAGCTGTGGGTCTGGGAGCCCCCCCCAGACTATGGACCTGAGATAGACTGCATCACTCCCCCGGCTTTCCCCACAACCATCACCTCCGTCTTGTTGGGATTCAGCTTCAAGCGGCTCGCCCTCATCCAGTCCCCCACAGCTGACAAACACCAGGTAAGCACCGAGACTGTCGGTCCTGAGTCTGATGAAAAAGAGAGATACAGTTGGCTGTCATCAGCATATTGATGATACCTTACACCAAGCCCTCTGACAACCTCTTCCAAAGACTGCATATACACGTTGAACAATAGAGGGGATAAGACCCCAATAGTTTAAAGAATCAGTCTGTACATTGATACCAACAGAGTAAGGACTCATTTGCACAACAGTCTTTTGGAGTGGCACAAGCACACATTCCAATGTTGTGTGAAATCCTTACTACTTTTTGTGCTGCTCGATCTCTGCTACTCAGTGCAAGGGGTAGGCCACTGAAATGCAGGGAAATCAACAGCTGTGTTAATGCACTACTACTAGACAAGGCAAACAGATTAAAGAAGTGGTGAGTTAGGGGTAAAGCCGTGTGAATGAACCCTCAGTTAATTCAGCCTGTTACTTAAAAAAAATCTCTCTCTAAATATAAGTTTACAGTACGGTGTTTATGGTGGCTGTTATGCACGCTCCTCGGTGGTCATGTGGACAGCTGACTTCTTACTATGGTCTGAGAAAATAAGCCTTTTTCTCCCTGTTAATGCAGCAGTTTCATTTCTTGCAGCTTTGCTCATATGCTTGCTTAGCTCATTGTTAGGCTGCATGCTGGTCCACTCCTGGCCATTTCCTGTAAGTCAGTCAATAAGAGGAAATGCTGTGTGCAGCAGAGGGCCGTCTCAGCACAGTGCTAAACTGCTACACCGCATCCATCTAGCCCAACATCCTCTCTCTCATTGTGGTTAGCAGCAGATGGAGTAGCTGCAGAGCCTTTGCTTTGCTTACATAATTAAGCATTGGCAGCTAGACAGAGGGGCTGGGAAGAGGAATATGAACAGAGGGGTTGGGAAGAGGCTATTAATCCAGTTGGTCCTGGATTGAAACATCTGACTAAGGGGGACTGGGAGTGAATAACAGGAAATGGATGACTCCATTATGACTGGTTTTGCACTTTTCTGCGCCAATGGAGGTTGGCCATGGCTCCCTCTCCTTCCTTCACATCCAGCACCCTTGCCCCCATCTTCATGTTCTTGAACCTTCCGGTCTTTCTGCTCTCCTTTTGAGGAATACGATTTTATCTCTGTCGGATCATCTTACTTTGGTGATCAAACAGAATTCCATGTTCCTACTGACTTAGTTTTCCAGTATCTTCTCTTGCTATTATCACAGTCTAATTCCCTGGCAATAATATTAGGTTATTATTTAATTCATATTTATATATAGCACTAGCAATGTGCCCAGCACTGAACAGTTGTAATTGGAGACAGGTCCTTACCCTGAGAGGTTTTTAAGCTGGGAAGGATGAGGGGGAAACATAGAGAGAGACTGTGTGGGCGCTTGCCCATGTTACCCGAGCGGGGAAAACTTACGTTTTGTAAACTCACGGCGGGGAAACAAATGTGTAGCTCTGAACGTGGGCGCGGGATTAAAAGCATCGTCAGCCGCGTCTCCCGTTTTGTTTTTGTTTTTCAATCATGGGTGACAGGGCTAGATTTTGAGCCCTATCATCCATGATTGAAAAAACGGGAGATGCAGCTGCTGGTGCTTTTAATCCTGTGCCCACGTTTAGAGCTACATGTTTGTTTCTCTGCTGTGAGTTTACAAAACGAAAGTTTCTCCCACTTGGGTAACATAAGCAAGAACACAGAGATACATTAATTGTACTAGTTATTCCTTTTTGGAGTGAATTTTGCTTCCATGCACGCTGTAGTCCTATTTTTAAAGTTTAAGCAGCGGTGCTTTGCCTTGGGCATTTGCAATGAGGTGAATTCTGTCCTTTGCAATGAACAATGCATGTAGAAATACTCCAAGGAAGTGACTGTGGAGTAATGTCAAATATCATCATGGTTGGATCTTTGTGAATATCTTTTTAGAAAGTTCTACTTTTATTTCCTCAACCACCTTTCTAGTTACAGATCTAAAATGTAGTAATTTTTTACTGATTATCTGAGCTAGGAAGTTACATGTTACAGCTGCATCTTCTCTCCCAGAATCAGGAACTGTGTAAACGTTTGTGTCTACTTCCTCACTCTTCTAACTGGAGCTAAATGAAATGGTTTCTATTCCGACTGCGGTCTTTATTCCCCAACTATTTCTGCTGCAGTGGAAATCACCCATAAAAACCAAGAGGGGTTTTTGGAATTTGAAATGTGGTTGCTTTAGTGCTGCATGTGCACCCAGGTAGGTTTCATGTTTTAAATAAGGAGGGCAAGAACTAAAGAAGCAGTCAGTGGAAAAGATTCAGAGAGAAATAGCAGGGCCCAGGGAATGTGGTGGTCTGGACAATGGAGAGGGTTGAAGTGAGAATCGAAGAGTCCAGAGGTTGGCAGCACAGCAGTAGAGAATTAACCATCAGGTTTTGACACCAACCTGGACATGGTGGGATGAGAGGGAGGCGGAGGTGGGAAAACCTTTTCCTCTCATGGGCCACTTTGAAAATGAGTATCCCTGGACCACATAGGAATTGTGGGGAGAGGGGTACTTAATGGTTATGCTCAGGATGAGAGAAGGAAGGGATCTATGCCATGGATCTCGTGTTTTAGCATATTCCCTCATCTCCACTTCCTTCCCCTGAGCGTTCTTTTGAGTGTTTGCAGGTTGGGACTGGATTCATGAGTGAGATCCAAGAATTGGGAAAGACCTAAATAAAAAATAGTTGTAGGCCAGATTTATTTATTTATTTATTTTATTTATTTTTATGTTTCTAGCCCGCCCCTTTCTCCAATGGCAACTCGTTGTGTTTCTGCATTAGGTGAAGCATGAGAGTGATAAAGAAGGGGACAGAAGGTAAAATGCAGACTATCGTAATGCCACTATAGAACTTCAGGTTAGCACATCTTAAGTGCAGTTCTGGTCTCCCCATCTGAAGAAGGACATAGTAAAAATAGAAAAAGTGCAAAGAAGGACAACATGGGTTATCAAAAGTTGGAACAAGAGAGAAGAGGGGTTTAGGGCTCTACAGCTGAGAGAAGAGGTGACGATGGAGTAGAAGTTTATAAAACCATGAATGGTGCAGAGCACACAAATCGAGAGCTGTTATTTGCCGTTTCACATAATGCTAGAACTAGGGGATACCTTTACGAAATTAGCTTGCTATGGGTTTATGGCAATAAAAGGAAATGTATTTTCACTCAACATACAGTTAACCTGTGGAAGCTGTTGCTAGAGGATGTTGTGAAGGCCAATAGCATGATTGGTTTAAAAAAATGAATTTGATAAACTCTTAGAGGATAAGTCCATAAATGGCTATTAATCAGATTGGTCTTGTATTGAAACACTTGACTAAGGGGGGCTGGGAGTGAATAACAGGAAATGGATCACTCCATTATGACCGGTTTTGCACTTCTCCAAGGCAACAAAAGTTGGCCATGGCTCCCTCTCCCCCTTCACATCCAGCACCCTTGCCCCCAACTTCATGGCCTTGAACCTCCCTTTCTTTTTGTTCTCCTTTCCTGCTATGTTCCCACTCAGTAACTTCACTCTTCTGCCACCTCACCTGCCCCAAAGTCTCCTGTTCTTTAAACTGTCTTTGCTGCTTCTCCTTTGCTGCTTTCTGTGCTTGAAATGCCCTCCCAAGTACATATGCTCTGTTCTTTCCCTTCATACCTCTCCTAAAATCTACCTCTTCCTCCAGGCAACCCCCCACCCCGGCCCTCTTTGTTCTTGTTCCCCTCCCTCTTGTCTCCTCTCCATTGTTCCTCCTTGACTGTAAGCTTCTCTGATCGGGAACTGTCTCCTAATTACAGCTGTTCACTGCCAGGTGCAGTGCTAGTGCTACGTAAACAATATTTTCCAATTTTACTGCACCATTGAGAGGTAGAGACTTCGTAGTCTGGTTTCGTATGGAAAGAAGACTTATGCATTTTACCTTGTGTTTATGTCCCATCTTAATAATTTTTGATAAAGCAGACAGAAGACCCATAGATAAGCAGGGACCCCAAATGGATTGAATAAACTTTTAGAGTAGCTGCAGCAGGAGGGGAGTTACGGCGCCTTTTGTAGTCAAAGGATCCCATTGATTGACACTGAGCATATCAGGATAAAGTTTGGCGACTTAATTTTTCCCCCCGCTTTGGCTCCCAGAGTTCAGTCTGAAACTTCATGTCCTGAACTTGCACACTGGTGCTATCTTTTTTACTTTCCATCTTGATCCCAGACACATAGCTCCCTCCTGCCTGGGTGTTACATTTCTTTGTTCTTTTGATAGCAGTGCTTATTCCAAACTTGTTAATGTGAGCAACGATGCCCCACTCCACACCTCCCTACAACAGCAACTAGAGCTGTTAGCTGTGACTGCTAGGCCTAAGTGTTTTCTCCAGCAGGATTAATGAAATGAGGTGTTAATGAACCCTTTGCTGAACTCGGTGCAAACCTTACGCTGTTGGGAGCCAGGTACAAGATAAAACCCATTATTGTACCGGCCAGGAAGGTACTATATTGGAGGTTATGGAGTTAAGTTTATATTGAATTTTATATATTTTCTGTGTCTTTATTTCATATCTATTTTACACATTGTTTCTCTGTGTGGTAACCTGCTCCGAGCCCTTGGGATAGAGCAGGATATAAGTGAAAATAACTAAGTGTTTGATTTTTGATTCATGCTTTCACCGTTCTTTGTATTACTTAACTTGAACATCCCCAGAAAGAAACTTCCGCGTTTTAATAAACCGCTTTCCCACAAATAACTTGACACAAACAGCTGTAAAAATGGAACATGCCCCCATCTCTCGCTCTCTCGCCCTCTGAGGAATGGGAGAGGGCAGCTGCTTGCCACACGTTGAGATGCATACTTTTTGGTTTACTCTCTCTCTGGGAAACCAGGAAATCTGTTCCCAGAGATAATGTTGCCTGATGACCCCTGGAAACAGGAAGTAAGTACAGCAAAAAAATGAATTTTTTAAAAAAAGGAAGGAAGGAAGCAAGTCACTGTTTGGGCACCTCAGTTTGACCATAAGTCCTTGCAATGTGTGGAAGTGTGAGCAGCAAAGCAGGGCAGTTTCTTTTCCTTTTTTGTGTGAAACTGACGTGCAACAGCAGCCTGCCCACAAAGACTGAACCATTATACAGGCAGTATGTGGATGAGCGGAGAGATGCTCATTTCCTACCTGAAGGGGAATGTTAGCTGTTAATGGCTTCATGGGAGAAAGAAAACGCTTGTTTGGTGCAGCATTCAGCAGGAAAACGATGTGTCGGACAGATGCTGTCATCAGGTTGGTGTGTGGAGGATATGTTGATCTGTCCTTTCCTTACATAGCCTGAACTAACAGGATACTGCATTGAGGTTGGGGGTGGGAAGGGGGGTGCGGTGGGGTGGAATCCCAAGGAAGATAAAAAAACATTCCCTTTAAAATGGAGGGAAAGGGGCAGGCATTAAACTAAAAGCATAGAGAATTGCTATGTCTGCATCTAACTTTCTGTCTAGAGAGGACAGTTGCCATGTTGGTCCCAAATTTAAGAGGTGGACACAGAGTTAAGATATCTTTTTGTGAATAGAACAGCTACCCAGTAAAAGATGTCTGAACTGCTTTATCTCTGTCTTTAGCCTAATGATAGGCTCTTGTCTATATGCAAGATAATGTTTCCATATACAATTAGTATATGGATGAGCTGCTATGAAAGAAAGGTGGTGTTAGAATGAGGCATGAAAAATTATAATCTGAACAAATATTAAGTTTGACACATTCAGACTAATGATGTTTAGTTTGGCAAGAATTTATTTAATAAATAAGGCAATCTGATGCATTTTCTTCAAGAGTAGAAAGAGAGAGCAAATGCTGAAGCTATACAAGTAAAGCCAGGATTTAAATTTTAGAGTTGGAAGGAGAGGGCAGAATATGGATTTTTACAAACTTGATCAGTAGTGAAATTTAGAGAGAATATAAAGGGTGCCTGAAAAAGCAAAGTCAGAATGTCCTTCTCAACACACACTCACTGCCTCCCTCCCCTTGGTAGTTCTCAATAAGAGTGTGCGCCCTGAAATGTGGAAGACCAAGAAAAGACCAATATTAGCCATTTCAGGGTTGGAAATGAATGCCAGAAAAGCAACCCTGTGAGGTAGGATTAAAAGTTGTGTTTATTAGTTATATGTAAAGCGCTCCAAGTTATATGTAAAGCGCTCCTGCGAAAAAATAAAGATGATTATTTATTTGGTTTTCATTAATGACTTTCCTGCTCCACCCCTTGTGCTGGTGGTCGCATAGATAAAATCACAAGAACTTCTGTTTTGAATTCAGCTGTCGAGAGGCAGTGGCTGGGTTGCTAGCTGAGCTCATCATTTCCCTGCTTTGACAAGTTCTGCACTAGGGGGCATAGCTTCTGGGGGAGGCTTGGGCCTCAGCAAGTCACTTTTTTAAAATTAAACATTGTAACTACTTCACAATCTCCCCCTAATGATCATGGCAAACAAAGATTACTCTGAAGTAATGGGAAATGAACAGTCAAGGGGAGTGCGCAGTCCCCATTTTTCAGGAGTACATCTCTTACTACTCAATAATTTCTGGTTTGGTGCTCCAGGTATTTGAACAGTTCTGGAGTAAGTGATTTATGGCTTAACTATTGCAAAGTATTTGTTTGTTAGAATGTGGTCTGAGATCAGAGTCTGGTTCAAGATCTTTGCAAATCTCAGATGTTCATAAAAGTATAATTGTAGCCTAAAAATAACATGATGGCGTTCCCAGTGCAGTCTTAATAATTCCAGAGACTACCTTCCTCCTTTTGCAAGTCTGTACAATTCCTTTTTTAACTCCATCTTGCATTTTTAAAATCTGGTTACTTGTCTCCAGCATCAAAAACAATAAAGAAGCTATAATCGGAACTACTTTTGATAGCTGTGTCGAGGAAATGTGCAGCAGAATGGAGTTTAGATATCTGCTTTATCAACGTATGGGCTCTGCAATGTTGCCAAGAGTAAGAATAGTTTTGTCAGATGAATTGGATAAAATAATTTGAAGATGATATGGAACTAGATGCTCATTTCTGTTGTCTTTGTAGTCAGCACAGTTGTCCAGTGTGACAACTCTGGGTGAAAACAGACATCACGCTAACTCCACTTTAACACCAGTTAGCATTAGAGGTGGGACCCCGGGCCCATTACCGGCTACCGGATTTACCGGTTACCGGTTCTCTGAAAACCGGATTCCCGGATTAAATCCGGTATACTGGTACCGGATTTATTTCATTGAGTTCAATGGGGCGCTGTGTCCCCATTGAAATCAATGAAATAAATTAATTCCCTCCCCCTCCCAGGCTGCGCGGGTGGAAGGGGGGACACCCCCCACCCACCCTGCCCAGCCTGGATTTTTGTTTAAAAAAAGAC
>QEPC01006964.1:1031444-1079148 GCA_003113815.1 Sphenodon punctatus
TCAACCCAGCGTCGAAATCGGCCTGAATCCGAGCGATCTTGTCTGCGAAGTAGATGACAAACTCCTCACAGCGGGCCCGGGACAAGTCCCCATCCAGGCGGAGGGAGGCCGGACTCACCAGCCCCCGCACCACTCACCAGCCCCCGCAGTAGCGCCAGCTTAGGGAGCTAGGTGCTGATAGTGACCAGAAGACCACACCTTAGGTGGGCATGAAGAGAGGTGCAGGGACTAGCCAAGGGGGAGAACAGCTGTGCAAGCCACTGGGGCTTAGTGGAGCCAGCTGGAAGCCTGAAAAGACTGAGTTGTTAGCCGAGATCTCCAGGGAGAGGCAGCAGCCGGTAGGGGCTCTGCCTTCCAACGGCTGAGTCAGCTGGCAGCAAAGAGCTGCCCTGGCAAGAACCTGGCCTGGGGGAATTGGGTTGGTTGGTTGGTTCACATTTTTACCCCGCCCTTCTCCATAGACTCAGGGTGGCTTGCTCCGTGGTAATCCTCCCTCTGGATTGTTCCAAGCCAGGGGGAGGCCTGTGTACAAGGTGCCCATGGAGGGAGCCTATGGTAAAGGTCCCCAGAGTATGTATATGGGGAAGCTGGCCAGGAGGAATTGTGCCTAGGCAGGAAGGGGCACTCAGAGACCCCTGTGCTGGATTGTGTATCAGAACTGTAGAACGGATGTTGATGATGGTTTTTGTACAGAG
The DNA here is from genome assembly GCA_003113815.1 of Sphenodon punctatus. Classification (NCBI taxonomy): domain Eukaryota; kingdom Metazoa; phylum Chordata; class Lepidosauria; order Sphenodontia; family Sphenodontidae; genus Sphenodon; species Sphenodon punctatus. Next base: position 1,032,140 of record QEPC01006964.1, read on the forward strand.
CACTATAAATAATAAAGGACACTTTGGCAAGGATTCCGTGGGATCCTGAATAACTCTGGGTGCAAACCCTGAAAGACACCTGCTTGGGGCCCAGCCCTGTTACCGTCTAGTTTCACATAAGCCCCCCAATCAAACATGTGCATAAACCCCATCTGTTATCATCCTAGACTGTGGGCTGAAAACATCCCATCTTCTAAGTGTGTGCGCTGCACTTTTTCTCGTATCCAAACTTTGTGTAGTGCGACTCGCTCTCCTTCAGTCAGCTCACTGGTACTAGGAGTCCCTTGTTTCCCCCACTCTGGGCCAGAAGAGATTCATCTGTGTGACCTGCTCGATGCACTCCTGATAGCCCCTGAGGTGTATTCCCACTGTCGTCCGGCTGGAGATGAGAAAAACAGCACAGATGGTCCAACCTCAAATCAAATTTTTATTTATGGCTCGACCAAATGGTCATTACCAGCTATGACATATTTCAAATGAATCCCATTTCTTAACAAACATATAACAACATAGATAAACATCATAAAACTTAATCCAATATAGTTTCACCCCATAATAATTACCATTCAACTTAAAATTGGCCACAGTTCACATAAAGGCCCTTTTAACACAAGTAAAATCCACAATAAGCAACCCAGATAAAAAAATCTAACACACTAATCAAATCAAATCAGGTGCCATGTTAACAGCCTTGAAATTCAAGAATTTACGTCTGGTATCAAAAACTTGCTTTAGGTAACCAGCTACCTTCAATGTTAAGTGTTCGTTTTTATCCTCCAGCAAGATACATTTTAAGAAGTAACCATCCCTCCCAGGGTACTGGGCAGTACAAGAAGCCAAATATTCCCCCCTCAAACTATCATATAATTGACAATCAAAAATAATGTGCTCTACTGTTTCAGCGGTTAAATGATCATAAGGGCAGAGTTGGTCTGCGTACATAATCTTACAAATGCACCCTTCTAAGATCCTGGATGGAAGAGAATTTAACCAAGCACACACAAACCTGGATCTAAATGGGAGATTCTGCGCTAGGTACAAAGCCATAGCACGCTGGGTAGGAATTAGCTGCATATAATCTCGCAAAAAAGAGTTTCCTTGAGCTTGGCAAGAACCTGCTGCCTTGTTATTTCTTCTAATCTCTTAATTGATACAAATTTCATCGGAGCTGGGTCATTAGTTGTTATATAGATCTCCAAAAACCCCAACTGGGTAAAGAGACATTCCATTTCCCTTCTCCATGTGCTTTTAAAGGAGTCCGTCTGCAGAGCTCTCAATATAGGATTAGAGGAGTGGTATGTTTTTAGCCAGAAACCAAGAGCCTTCCTCTTTGATACCACTTCCCAGCTAGGCTGACCTAACTCAAGCCTGATGGCTTCTAATGGAACACCTCTGGGTGTTCTTATTAGAAGTTGGAAAAATTTATTCTGCGGACCATTTACATCCTTTGGAGTGGGTATCGCCCACAGTTCTGCTCCATAGAGGAATCTCAATTGTACCTTGACATTAAATACTCGCAAGGCCCAAATCAACTCCGACCTCCCAAAGTGAGCAAACAACCTTATTATTGCCCATGGCACACCCCCTGTTGCTGATTTTGCCGCTTTGTGATGGAGCCACCACTTGCCACTTTTCTGGAATATTAATCCAAGATATTTGAAGGATTCAACTTGTTGTATTGGTCCAAACTCCGTTAATGACTGCTTTAGTTCTGGCTGTGCACAAACATCAAGCAGAGTCTCATTCTGGTAGGGTCACTATCATCTTGGGCCCCACTCCTGCATTTTACACAACTTCGAACTATAGCATGGTAGCCATGGTGTTGGCGTTCCATCGTTTATACTTGGAACCCTGCTTGCAGTATGTGCCACCCAAAGCGCATATAGTCTGCCCCAGAGGATGGGTCTGACAACTCACACTGTACATCTGGCTGCATCCAAAAGTCAGCAAAGGTTAGAGTACCCATCACACCCTCTGTCCCAGGCACCCCAGTTGGATGCAGCACTGACTGGGAAAAGCTATTCGTGTTACCCGGGAAACAACCCACACCAATAACTTTCTGTAGTTAGTACTCCACACATTCGATGCAACCAAAAACAGTTGGCTAAATAATAGATAAAACATCTAATTTTTTAGAAGAATATACATCATTTTTGTTAATCTATTGATAAGTTTTTATCAATAGATTAAAAAAATCATAAGTAACTTTGAACCAATGGGTGTTAGAGTTTCAGACGTCCCATCTGCTCCCATGTACATTCCAAGCACAGTGACCTTTGCTGCCTTCACGATCTCCCCACTTTCCCAATCCTCCCCCATTTTGTAGCCTTAAGTGTTTTCCTCCTAATTAAGAACCATTATGCATTTCTGTTCATAAAATTTGAACCACTTTTAAATAGGGAATGTCTACATCGCAGCGCAGGTGCATGAACACGCACCCAGCAGAAGTTTGGTAAACTTTTTTCATCCAATAGCCATCCTGTAACCGCACATGACCAGTCGTAGCCACTTATATGTGGCACACAGCCAATCCTAGCTAAGCATCGTTCCATCTCTTCACACTCTTCAAAACATTGGGCACTCGGTCAGCAGAATCCACAGAGGTTGGAATTGCAGCCATGGTGACGCATGTGGAGAACTTGTGCTTGTTGCTGTGCTCCAGGCCTCTGTGACTGCTGTTGTATGAGACATGGGACTGATTCCAGCCTGCAGCAGTGGTCCCAGAAAAGAGAGGCTCTTATTCAAACTGTGACCAGGATAGCAGCGCGCACGACACTGCAGAGGTGGCTCTTCAATGCCATTCACTTGCCTCCTTCCAGCATCAATGGATCACATTGGGAACGATGAAAGCCACAGAAAGGCCCCTGCTGTACACTGAGAGATGCCTGTAGACGGATGCTGCTTTAATCACGGGTGCCATGCGCAAGGCTGTACCAGCTGAGAGGATTGTCTGGGTGAAGTCGAAAAGCATAGACTGCTGGGAGAACGTGCTTTGTTTCTGGGGAGATGCTGAATGGATCACAGGCCTGAGAAGTAGTTGTTTCAATTGCTAATAACCATTTCTTCTCATGTGGTTTAAAGACAATAAAGATAAACAGCAAGCTGTCTCGTGTAGCAAATCATGAAGCCAATGTCAGTCCTCTCTTCTTGGTACCCAACAGAGTTATGTATTTCAGTTCCCTGGCCCATCTTCTAAAGCTGTTCTACAGCTTCTCTTTCAGGGCCAAGACTGTGAGGTCTGTAAAGGAGTGATCACTCTAGGCGAAGTGTTCACCCACAGGTGAATCTATGGTCTTTGTCTCTAGTATCAGTCAGGGAAGTTGCTTTGCTGTTTCTGTGTGTAGCAGGTTCCTTGAACTTGGTTTTAGATTGTAGAGCATGTTAGCACTTGTGGGAAGGATGGAGTAAACCGGATCCTCCGCTCACAAATTCTTGCTTCTAGACCCGTTTCTGTTCTTAAGACAAACAGCTTGCCAATTGACTTGAATAGCTGAGGAATTGAAGCAGTTCATTAGCCCTGCTCTTGCCAGTAGAGGTCCTTGGTAGAAATAGCCTGTGAATAATGTAGCCTTGTCAGCGAAGGTCAAAGTTTCTATTCAGTTCATGGAGGTTTTTCCAAGTTCTTTATAATTAAGGGGTTTATTTCAGCTCTGCATAATGGCTTTAATTGCCAACCAGAGAAAGAAAGGTCTCTTTGTTATACCAGGCTGATAAAACTGGTTCTTTAATGACGGAGTACTGTGTGTACACTGTAAACTGTACAGAACGAACTGTAATTGCTGAGGCATCCAGAACAGTGTGGTATCAATAGCATGGTATCAATGTCGACTGCCATTAAATGGGATGTCTCAGGAGAGAGAATTTGACACCACTGTTAAAATTATGTAATTCACGCTCCTGTTTGTAAAAATGCACACAGCTGCTGTAACTAGGAAATGCGGGATCTCTCTCTCTCCAACTGACAAGAAAAAGATGCACCTGCTTGGACACCCTGTACTGGACATAACCCATAATAGATGTAACCCAACACACCATCGACTGCTTCAGAGAGTCCTGAGCCAGATCCTGAACAAACGAAGCACTCCTCATAATCGCTCTCCTTGAAATTCAATTGCCAGCAGATAAGGGGGGTTGTGGCCCAGCAGCTGCAGGAGCATCTCCGCCACACCGTCTGTCTGGATCCTTCACGGTCCGGCTTTTGTCCAGGCTATGACACTGAGGCGGCACTTGTGGCTTTGGTAGAAATCTCCGTTGCGAATTGGACCAGGGTCATTGGACCCTGCCAATTCTGTTAAATCTGTCGGCTGCTTTTGATACCATTGACCACGAGATGTTGGTGACTCGCCTGCGGGACCGAGCTGGGGTGGACGGGATCATTCTTGAGTTGTTCCGCTCTTTCTTGGCCAGAAGAACTCAGTGTGTGGTGCTCGGGGATTGCTCTTCGTCACCCCGAGACCTCACATGTGGGTCCTGCAAGGTTCCATCTTGTCCCCTCTCCTGTTCAATGTGTACATGCAGCCACTCAGGGAGTCATGAGACGGTATGGGGTCCGGTGTCGTCAATATGCTGATGACACCCAGCTTTTCTCTCTTTTTCATCTGACCCAGAAGTCTGGCAGCCGTAGGGGACTGGATGAGGGTGAGCTGACTGAAGTTGAATCCTGACAAGACTGAGGTGGTGATGGTGGGTAAGGTGACTGACGTGGTGGCCCCCAGCATTGGCAGGGTTCGCCCTCCACTAGTTCCCCAGGTTCGCAGTCTGGGCATGCTCCTCCACCCACAGCTCCTTGTGAATCTCGAGGTGGGGTCGGTGGTGAGGTGTGCATTTTGCCAATTACATCTGGTGCATCATTTTTGGCCGTATGTTTCAGATCGCGACCTGCCCACCATCATCCATGCTTTCATTACCTTGAGATTGGTCTATTGTAACACGCTCTACGTGGGACTACCCATGGCAGGGCCGGCCCCAGGCATGTGCCACATGTGCGGTGGCACATGGCCCCGCTGCCAGCTGGGGCCCCGCACTTGCCTAGCTGGGCAGCAGGCTGCAGCCAGCTTCTCCCCCAGAAAGTGATTCTTCCTCCCCTCCCTGGCTCCAGACCCCATCCCTCACCTGCCTCTGCCTTCTAGTAGTGCTGCTGCAGCAGCAGCAGCAGCAGCGGGGACACTGGATCGGGCTGGGAGATAAGGCTGTTTACAAACAGCTCCTCCCCACGTGCTGATCAGAAGGTTGCTACCTTGTAAAGAAGGTTCTTCGAGATGGCTCCCAACATTCTCACAACTGGGTTGTGCGCGCTCACCCTGTTCAAATAATAGACCACATGATGGTCTTGAGCTCCTCTGGTATAAAAAGAACCCTCCCCCTCTGAATGACAGTTCCTTTCAACCCTTTCTAGAAATATAAGAAAAGAATTCCATGCGGGGCTGGAAGGGTGGGTGTTGTGAGAATGTTCGGAGCCATCTCAAAGAACCTTGTTTGCAAGGTAGCAACCTTCTGTTCTTCTTCGAGTGGCTCCTCACATGATATTTTTACATGGCTCCGCCGGGTGGGGAGTCCGTGGGCGCGCCAGTGCATGGATGGGGCATGCACACAGCTGCACACACATCCCCACTCACCCACCACTCATCCACACCCACATAGTAACCACCATTTCCCCCGGTTGCTCCGTGCGTGGGGATGAGTGGGGGGGTGAGTGGGGATGCGTGTTAGGCGAGCGCGCACGCACCCCCACTCACCATGGGCGCGTGCACCACGTCATTCACATGGGGTTCCCCCACCCATGAACACACAGAAATCTGCGTGTTTATGGCTGGGAGGAGAGACCCGTGTAAAAAGGGCCACATTCTCACAACTGTCTTACTTATACTATCTTAGGTAGGAATTTAGGATGTAAAGCAATATCTATTCTGTCTTGGAAAATAAATCTGCAAATATGGTTCTGAGATTATTATGGCTGCTATTTCACTAACTCTTCTTAATGAAGTTATTGCTAACAGGAATACTGTCTTTAAACCCGCACCCCATAACCAGTTCATTTGCACCCCCATATAATCAATTCACGCTGCCCCGTGGGCACAAATTAAATGGTTATGGGTGGGGGCAGCGTGAATAGATTATATGGGGGCGGGGGCAGAAATGAACTGGTTATGGGGTGGGGGCAGCATGAACTGATTATGGGGGCACAACTGAACTGGTTATATGTCTCTTTTCATGGCATAATGCGCTTAATAAGCTAGCTGCATTTTGGGTGTCTTGTGTGTGTGATAGCAGCACCTCTGGACTGGTCACACCGCATGCGTGCACAAGGCACAGGCGGCACTGGCAGCAAGAAGCAACAGGCCCTGGAGGCCAGACTGGCTAAGCTCACCCCCTGGCCCCTCCTCCAGTAAGGCAGTGGACGCAGTCAGTCTCTCTGTGCCTGTGTCACTGCCCGCTTGGCTGCCCCTGCAGTGGAACCACTCCTGGGGAGTGGTGGTAGACACTTGGCTGGGGAGGGGGGGAAGCATTAGGAGGCCATGCTTCTCCATGGTTGCTCGGAGAGGTGGCGAATGGGAATCCTTCCTGTCCAGAGGGAGTAAGTTTTATGTAAATGTATACATTTGCATAATTAGGTGGTGCCTAATTATGCAAATTAGGCCCCACACCAAGACTTCACACGTGGCCTCACAAACCCTGGGGCCGGCCCTGACCCATGGTGACAGTCCGGAGACTGCAGCTAGTGCAGAATGTGGCGACCCATCTCCTTACAGGGTTGGGCCACTGTAAGTACATTACACCGGTGCTCCGGGCTCCGCGCTCGTTGCCTATAGTCTTCTGGATCTCATTCAAGGTGTTGGTGTTGACCTATTAAAGCCTTGGCCCAATTTACCTACGCAATTGCCTCACTCTCCATGCTCTGGAGCGACCCCTGCTGTCGGCCAGGAGCACCCTCCTCGAGGTCCCCGCATGGCCCCGGGGGCCACTATGGAGAGGGCATTCCCTCCCAGCGGAGCTCTGGGTGGCCCTGGACCTTCCTTTCTTCCAGCATATGATGGCATTTGGTGGGGGAGATGTGGGCTAGGCAGCGAGGAGGGAGATCTGTTGTTTTTGCCTTCTCTTTTATTGTGGTGTTTTAGCTTGCTGATTATTGTTTTTATATGTGAGCTGCCTGGAGCAGGAGGGGCGGGGTAACAAAATTTGTTACATTTTAAAAAAAAATGTAAATAAATATTTACCACTGAAACAAGTAGTTAGTTCTATGTGTGGTAAAACCTGCTGTGTTTTACCGTATACAGACATGGCTCCAAAGGACTCCTGCCATGTTTAAACTTGTTTGAGATGAACTGGTGAGAACTTTTGCTTTCTAGGTGCATCCTCTGGTCAACTAGCACCCACAATAGCAGCTAGAGCTAGTATTAACTCCACTGAAATGATCCCGTAACATGCATTAAAATGCAGGGAAATCAGCAGCTGTATGAATGCATAAGCTCCTGGAGAAGTCAAACACAAGTGCTGAGTTTGCAAAAGGGAAGGGTATTGTGTGAATGATCGTGAATAGTTGGGCCTCTGTCTCTTTGCAAAACCATATTTTCTGAGAATAGACTGCTTGAATGTAAAGTGAAGTGTCCCCCCCCCCCCCCCCCTCCAAACATCCTTTTAATTTGTTACTGTTTAACACAAGAGTGGGGAACACTTTGAAAATTAGTACAAGCTTGGAGGGCCACAGAGAGGTTGAGAAAGGGAGTGTTTAAGGGGTGTGCTCAGGAAGAAGATGGTTCAGGGCATGGATCGATGCTATGGATCGGTTTCCTATTCTTGTGCCGTATGTCCTTATCTCTGCTCCCTTATCCCCGAGCTCAGTTTTTCAGTACTTGGGGATAGGAATCTAGTGGCCAGATTGAAGAAATGGATAAGAGCCACTTAAAAATAATCTGGGCCACATTTGGTTCCTAGGCCTGAGGTCCCCTGGTTTAATACTTCCATGAGGTTACAAATATAGACTGGTACTTTTTGCACCATCATATTTTTTGTGTGCGCCCATTGCTAGCTTCCTGGAATCTCTGAGGCGCTCTTTAGCACTGTGTGCTCAGCTGCTAGACCATACGAGTTACTTCCTTAAACACATCTTCCAAGCAAGCTTCCTTTCGGAGAGTTTATTCCCAAGAGCAATATACTCAGTACAAACCGCTCCTTTCATTCTCCATTTCAGGACCATGGCCTCTGAAGAACAGTACTGGCCAGTCCCGATGAAGGCAATTGGAGCTCAGAACCTACTGACAATGCCTGGTGGCGTTAGCAAATCAGGATACTTGCACAAGAAAGGGGGCACACAGCTGCAGCTTTTAAAGTGTGAGTTAAGAATATGAATTGGACTGCATGCCTTTTAATCCAGTCAGTGTAACCTAGTGGATGAGATCTTGCCTTAGCTATGAACTCATTGGGTGGCCTTGGGCAAGTCACTGTGTCTCAGCTTCCCATTTGCAAAATGGGAAGAATAATAACCTGCCTCACAGGGTTGTTGTGAAGGTGAACTAGTTAAGAGTTATGAGGCACTTAGAACACTGAAGGTGTTCTAGAAGTGATTAATAACAAATACTGTTGGTACGCTATAACAGGGATTTAGAACTGCATTTAAAATGTCTCTCTTTCACTGGGTTTATGTGCATTGGACTTATTTTTATTGGTGTATTTTGCTCTGTTAGATAACCTTTCTTCCAAAGACATGTTGTTGTTTTTAAAAGCATTAAATTTAGAGGGGTGGTTCATTATTCTGCATGAGGCAGATCTCTTGTTAATACCACTTAAAAAGTAAAAATTGGGAATGCATCATCTCTCTCCCAGTCTACGTAGCTGGAGTTACCCCACTTGTTTAAAACGTTTTTGTTTCATTGTACTTGGAACTGAATTCTAGCCAACTGCTTTCTATATTCACTAAGCCCAGATTTATACTTCTCCATTGACTGCTGTCTGTAATATGATTGTTGGCTTCCTGTTTTGTTTGTTTGTTTGTTTGTTTGTTTAAATAAATATCTGCCTTATCCCCAAGGCTCAAACAACATATAAAAATTAAAATTCCCTTAAAAAAACAAAACTGCACTAATCCTATCCTCTCCTGCCAAATGCCTGGCCAGATAAAACCAAAATCCTAGCATTGTTATGCATACTGGTCATAGAATTGGAAGGGACCTCAGAGGTTGTCTAGTACAACCTACTGCACAATGCAGGAAATCAGCAGCTACAGCATCTCCAACAGATGTCTGTCTAGCCTCTGTTTTGAAAGCCTTCAGTGAAGGAGAGCCCACCACCTCCCTAGGCAATTTGTTCTACTGTCTTGCCAACAGCTCTTACCAATAGGAAGTTCTTCCTAATGTTTAACCAAAATCTGCTTTCTTGTAATTTGAACCCATTATTTCTAGTCTTGCCTTCAGAACAAGTCTTTGCCGTCCTTTCTGTGACAGCCCTTCAGGTAGTGGAAAATCACTATCATGTCTCCCATTAGTCTTCTCTAGGCTAAATATATCCAGCTCCTTCAGCCATTCGTCATAGGACTTGTTTTCCATACCCCTGACCATCTTTGGCGCTCTCCTCTGAACCCATTCCAATTTGTCAATTTCTTTATTAAAGTGCGGTGCCCAGAACTGAACACTACTCCAGATGAGGTCTGACCAGTGCAGAATAGGGTGGAACTATCACTTGTGACTTGGAAACAATTCTTCTGTTAATGCAGCCTAAAATTACATTAGCCTTTCTTATGGCTGCTTCACGCTCCTGACTTTATCAGTTTGTGATCAGCTACAATCCCCAAATCCTTTTCACATGTACTGCTGTCAAACCAGGTGTCCCCCATCCTGTATTTGTACATTTGATTTTTCTTGCATAAATGCAGAACTTTGAACTTAATTTTGTTTCAGCTCACTTTTCCATCCTATCAAGATCATTTTGAATTTTATTTCAGTCTTCTAAGGTATTAACTATCCCTTCCAGTTTTGTGTCATCTGCAAATTTAAAAAGCATTCCCTCTACTCCCTTATCCAAGTCATTTATAAAGATGTTGAACGGTTCCAGAGCCCTACGACACCCCACTTGACACTTCCCTCAGATTGATGAGCCGTTGATGAGCACTCTTTGTCTGAGTACATCTCTTTAGCCAGCTGTAAATCCACCTAATGGTATTATCCTCTAGCCCGCATTTTACCAGCTTGTCAACAAGGATATCATGGGGAACTTTGTCAAATGCTTTGCTGAAATCAAGATATATTACATCCACGGCATTCCCCTGATCAACTAAACTAGCACTACTCAATCAAAAAAGGTTGTGTCTGTAAGGGATTCTAGAATTCTAAGTACCTTTTTTAAATTAAGAAATTCAAGGCTGTGGTGGTTTCAAAATATTTATTTTTTTATTTAGTTATCTTGACATATTCATCGTATCGGAGAGATGGGAAGAAATTACTATCTTTGATTTAGGTGGGAAGAACGCATAGATTTGTGTTTGCTTTTTCTTCCCCAACAGTTTCTAGAACATTTTATTGGCCTTTTGGGGGAAGTATTTATTAAAGCACTGGGGATGGTCTTGGCATAGGAATGGAAGTCTTTCCAGAGACATGGCACTGTTGCTGTAAAGTTAGTTGTTGAGTAAACTGGGTATTGAACTGAAGTTCCAGCGTCTTCACCCGCTAAAGAAATGCAAGTATACTCTGCAAGCTCTGGAAAGCTTTTCTTTTTGCTTTTTTCAGAATGAGTATTGCAAATAAATAACCTGACATCACCTTGCATTTTGACTCTTAAGACCTTTCATTAATCAGCTATCATTTGTTTAGTTGATGCTATTTTTTAACAGTTCAGTTCAGTTAAACTTTATTGCGAAGCCAATAGGCTATTGCAAAATAAACACACCAAAAAAGAAAATATATATACATGACAAATAATAAAATAGAAGGAAACTATCACACAAGAATTTCCCTGTCAGATTCAATCACTTCCTAATTTTGTTGACTATAAACAAGAATTTAGACAGCCCAGGTAATATTTTCTTTTTTATCCAATAATAGAATTTTAATATTTTCATACTTTATTATTATTCTTAACAAACATTTATATAGCGCCAGCAGTGTACATGGCACTTTACAAAGTAATAAAATAGACACGGTCCCTGCCCCTAGGGCTTACAATCTGAGCGACTTGCCATTACCACTGAATTTCTCCAAAATCGGAGCTATTAAGCTAACTCAATACCATCTACATACAGCAGACGCTCCAAAATAACATGAGCAACCATTTCTATCTCCCTTAATGAACGTGGACAAAGTAGGTTTTCCATAGAAACTCTTTTTTTAATGATACATTAACCTAGTCAGGCCCTCTTTAATGATGGACTACCTCATCAAGTTCTTATGCTAGCTCCAACCCATGGGCCACCAGCTGAACAGCCCTGAATTAAAGTATTTAACCCACTCCTCTCTTTAAAGGGCCTCTGAGGTTTGTGATTATCCACAAGGGCTGCATTTACTACTTCAAGAGTAGCACATCTGCATCTCCACAAGGTGCCTTCTCTTTAAAGGGTTACAACAGGTGAGTGCTGCAGTTCACTTCTGCTATACATTCAAGGATGGAAGCCATCATTTTTATTTTCTCATTTGTTTTAGGGGAAATTAACTTTTTCAGGCACTGCAAATTTTCTTATATTTTTGCTAGTGTTACTCCTTTGTCAGTCATTCTGTATACTAGAGAGTATGTCAGTGATACATGAGGTTATAGTTTGTAAAAAGGATATTGGAGGCTCCTTTTCAAGCTGCAAATTGTTGGCATTGTCAAATTGAATAACTTGTCAGTGTAAATGTCCGTCAGACCTGTAGGCAGCAGGCATGTGCTATGTTCATTATGAACCTGTTCAAAATAGTATCAGTGCCTATGTTTTTAATCCGGGGATGAAAACTTAGTTGTTGCAAGCAGCTTTCTAAGATTCTGTTGGTGTCCAAACCATTATGCAGTGGTCTCTGCCCCATGTGTCTTCTATGACCATATTTCATGACCATACGTCTTTCCCTTTTGACAGTCTTCTCTGAGAAACTTAAAAAGCTAATACGTTCATGGTGTTAATACATGAGAGGTGAGGCCCCCGGAGCCTGTGCCCACCCCTTACCCCCTCCCCCAGTCACCATGCGGGACCAAAGCAAACAGGCAGGTGTTCCTCCCTGCCATGGTCCGCGTGTGGGGCCCTTCACCACCATAGAGTTGTGGTTGTTCACCCGATGCTCTAGGCTGGTGCCCATGACTCCATGGTGCCTGAACATGCATGCACGCTACAACAGATGTGGGGGACACAGGGTGGCCATATGAGCACCCTGTGGGCGCGCACGCACACACCCACCCCACAGGGGAGGCGGCGACAAGGCAATGCGTTGCCCTGCGTTTGTCCGGATTGACTGACGCTGTTTGGAGGAGCCCCATGATACATGAACAGGTGAATGTGAGGCTAATGGGGCCAAATATGGGGCAACATTTCATTTGTTAACACCCCATGTTGGCTACTGATTCACCATAAGCTATGTTGGGTTGTACGTGATAATCCTTGTGTTTTTCTTGTTTTGACAGGTCTCCATATTTTCTAGCTATCCTAAGAATAATCACAAAACAATGGAGATACTTGTAGAGTCTGATTTATTAGTGTCTCCCATTTATAGAGAGTATGCTGTAAAAGGGATAATACACAAACATGGCAGGCTACAGAGGGAGTGCTTGAATGTTATAGGGTACATGTATTGTTATATACAGATATTGTATGCATGTATTGTTATAGGGTACATGTATTGTTATATACATATATTGTATGCATGTATTGTTATAGGGTACATGTATTGTGTAAGGCTACTTTTTAAATTTTACCATCAGAAATTTGGCTATTTCTTAAAAAACCTTTTCACATCTCCATCTTTAGCTCTATTGCGCCATAATTTGACAGACTACTCAATGCACACTTTCTGTAGGGAAAACCTTTTCCACTTGGCTAAATTTTTCATGTTTCTTCCTCCCACTAGACATCCCTTTTTACTGGGGAAACTGATTAGTTTGCTGGTTTAATACCAGCTAAAAGCAGCTTCTTAGCAGCTAAATTTGTGTGCGTGTCTGCCTCCAAACTTAACTATCCCTGTAGCTTTGCAGAACAGTCTCTGAGCTGGGGCACACTAGGTCATACATGGGATTCTCGCTTCCACTGACTTTGGTTTCTATACACATGCTGCTGTCACCCGCTGTTGTATATAAAAGTGTTCAGCTCATTATTTCAATTGGAGCTGCACATATTTGTCTGCAGACAGTAAGTGTGTTGAGTAGGATTGAAGGTTCACAGTTCGCATTCAACAACCCCGTGACTTTTGAGAACAGACAGGAGCACTGGGTTCACTGCTGAATCATCAATGTCAACTGTGACACACCCTGGTACTTCCATGGGGACTTCCTTCCTTCTAAAATTAGTAAGAGAAAATGTTCCGTTGGACTCTCTAAACGGCATTGTCCAGGATCTGAGTTTACAAGTTGTAGCCCACAGCTTAAGCTGCAGATGCTAGAAAGGTTTATGACCAGTTCAGAGTGCTGAACAGGATTGGTTCAATTTATTGATTGATTTATGTTTAAATAGCTTTTTAAAGTATATGTATTATTTTTTGTCCTGGTATGGAGCCTGGAAGGCCAAAACACAGTTCAGTGCAGCTCTTTAAGGCAGAGCTAGTATGGAGCAGAAAATGTTTTGGTAGGGGCTTTGAAAACTTGGTGACAGTTCTTGTGTGCCAAGAATTTGGTAATACCTGGAAGGTGTGGTGCCTTTGGTTGCTTTCACCTAAGACTAGCTCTGTTTTAAGGAAGAGGTTTAAGGTAACATGTTACAGTTGTAGCTGAATGTGCCTTTTTGGCGACTCAGCTAATGAGACTCTCCCTTTGCCTTCGGTCTGCCGGGGGTGCCTTCTTGGAGGTCCCTCGTGTTAAGCGGGGGGCCACGATGGAGAGGGCATTCTCGGTGGCCGGGCCGCGCCTTTGGTTTTCCCTCCTGGAGGAAGCTCGCCTGGCCCCGAGCCTTTTGACATTCCGGCGGGCTTGTAAAACCTCACTGTTCGCCCAGGCCTTTGGGGAGGGGGGGTGGGGGGGTAGAATTTTAACACTTCCCTACCTTTTATTTTCATTTTATTCTACCAACCTGTTGGTTTATATGATTGTGTTTTTAAGGGTTTTTTAAAATTGTATTTATTATGAATTGAATTGTTTTATTGAATATGTTTTATTGAATTGAATTGTACGTCGCCCCGGGGTGCCGTAGGCATGGAGGGTGACTAACAAATGTTTAAAATAAATAAAATAAATACACTGTTCGACATTTCTTCCTCTTTCAAACACTACAAACTTCACTATCAGCAATTCAGAGAGCCAACATAGTGTAGTGGATAAAGTTGCTGTACTTGGACTTAGGAGACCATGGTTCGAATCCCATCTAAACCATCAACTTACTGAATGGCCTTCAGGAAGTGCCCCTCTGTTTCCCATCTGCAAAATGGGAGTAATAATGACCTGCCTCGGAGGACTGTTGTGAGACTGAACTAGATAAGATTGTAGAGCATTTTGAACACAAAAAGTGCTAGAGAATAGATAAACTGTAAGTCTCTCTCTCTCTCTCTCTATGCAGATTTGGCTTAAAGGGCTGTTCTGTTGCTGTTATACTCATCAATTATCTGCACAACAGAACTGTATTGACAAGGCTTTCTCTGCTGTTTCTTGCTGTTTCTCAGGGTGATGCGGGAAGCTGAGGAGACAACGTCAAACAATGTATTTCCTTTCAAGATAGTTCACATCAGCAAGAAGCATAGGACCTGGTTTTTTTCTGCCTCTTCTGAAGATGAAAGAAAGGTGAATGAATTCTTATTGGAAGGAAGGGGAAATTAAATCTGGAATTTTCAAAGAAGCCTGGTGAGGGGGGAGCGCTTGGGATCCAAATTTCAGGCAGGATTGTGACTCCATCTGGAGATGATTTGACTTTGCTTGAGATCACGGTTTGGGAATCGTCAAGAGTAATTCAGAGCTTGATTAGGTCTGTGGTCCTAGTTTTTAGGTCTAGAGGTAAATACTAGGCCACTAAATGGCACAGAATGGTGCAGTCTTCAGACCCCTTACTCTTGAGAACTGTTAAGTCTTATGTTGGGCAGTTTGAGAACTAAAAAGTATTTTTATTAGAAAACACACTAGCATTCTGTTCCACTGTGTGTGTGGGGCGGGTGGGGGTTGTGTTAGCACTCATTGGCAGCAGAGGGGTTCCAACAGCAGCAGCTCTCCTTGCAGCACTGTGCGGGGGCCAGCAGCAAACGTAAAGCCCAAATGGTAGCTGGGCTTGGCTTTCACTGCCCACTCCCATGTAGTGTGCTCTCTCATTTTCAATCCGTATTGTACCCCAGGGCAGGTGGAGAGCTCACTCTGCCCACCCTGCAGTACAATACTGATTAAAAACTCTGAGAGCTAGGACTCCGCCTGCATTATAACTGAAATTGCGCTCTAAGAAGCATGTTATCACAAGGGTACAGTGTATTGCACAGTAGACCCCAAGCTGCTGGCGGCTCTTCTTATGTCAGAGAAGTTACACGTTTGTTTCCACAAAGTAGTGAAGTAAATGTTTTTTATATTAACTTCATCTCTTTCAGAACTGGATGGTCTCACTGAGGAGAGAAATAGATCACTACCATGAGAAGAAGGAAACAGTAACAGATTTAAGGTATTCACCTGCTAATGTTGTTGGCTTCAGTCGTATCCAGTTCACTTCCAGGGTCCTGTATACTTGAACCAGGGATGGCTGGCTTCCGCCACCACAGGCCTGGGCTGGCCCCTGGGAGACTAGATGGCATCTCCCCCTGCCCATTCCACTGGATGGTGATATCTGTTTCAGCTCTCCTTGGAGCACTGCTTTCTGGAGCTCCTTCAGGTACATGTGCTGGGGATCAAGCCTCAGGGGATGGAGAGAGTGTGAAGATAAACTGAAGTTATCTGAACACTTGGTTATCCAGACATTCTGGATATCTCCCAGACCATTCTGCTAAATGAGCGTTTATTTCAGTGTTTTGTATAAAACTGAATTTGAACAAACTGCTGCTCTTGGACTGTCAGGGTTCCATGGACCCCTAAACCAGTTTGGCGTGCAGGTGCTTTCTTAAAATCCATTTTCCTCTTCTTCTTTTAGTGACTCTGGCTCTGATGCAGACAGTTTTTATGGCTCCGTAGAACGTCCCGTTAATATTGACTACTCTCAACAGTCAATAGAAAATGAAGGTGAGGCTGTAACTTAATTTGTCAAGTTGAGGACGGGGGGTTTGGTGGGTGGGTTTGGGGTAGGGGTGTGAGGTGAGGAATGGGGAAATGGCATTGGGGGGGTTGGGAAGGTTTAGGGGGTTGTTTTTGTATTTGACTGTTTCCATGTTCCACTCCCAACGTACTTCCACTATCCTCTTGTGAACACCTCTCTCTGTTTTGCAATGAAAAATGTAGTCTTTTCTGGTTAGAAAATAATCTTCCTTCGTTATCCTCTCACCAAGTCCCACTATAGGTGTTTGGAACCATCTAGTCCCTAAATCCGAGTATAGCAAGCACTTCTCCCCACCCCAATATCACTTCCCCATGGCATATAAATAGCCTTCACCGGACAGCCTTTTCCGTTCTTTTCTTCCTGCTTCCACAGGAGTTGGTTGTGTAGCACTGCACTGTATTCCCTTGATGAAAGGCTTTTGGTGCTACATGGTGTGTGTGGTGAAGATTTGAGGCAGATGCCCATTTTCAGTGCCAGTCCCCTCACACTTGGGGCCTAAGCATGACACACCCCATGTCTGCAAGCGTTCACCCAGACTCACAGGAAGACTGGCAGACCCTTTCGTGGTACATGCCGTGTACGCATCAGAGTAGGTCCTGGTACCAAGGGACCCAGGGGTGTGCCGAGAGTGGCCCCTGGCTTTATCTGCTCTGGCCAGTGCCCCACTGGGGAGGTGCCATAGGACTCAGTTCCACAGGGCACTGTGGTGCCATGGAGAAGCCATAGGCACTTTGGGCCTTTCCATGCTGTAGTATACGGCATTGTATCAGGGAGGCTCTTGGCCCAGAGATGAGGGCTTTGAGCAGCCCAAGGGTCCCATTAAGCAGGAGTTCATCAGCATTGTGCCAGTACCATCCAGCTTGATTGAGGCTCTTTTGGACGTGGGCACGGTTCCTGCCCCCACCCCAGCTGACCTTCACTTATCCAAGACCTGCTGAGCCATATGGCAGGCACAGAAGGGGACCCTTGGGGAACCTGGATACAAGGGGGGGGGGGGGCGGTCCCACAGCCTCTTTGGAACAGGGTTTCCTGGTGACTCATCCAGCCCCTAATTCTTGGATTGCCATACCTGTGGCGGAGTGCTCTATATGGGGGGGGGGGACACCCCCTTTATAGCCCCCTGATGACGACGGTTGGCATATTGTTACCTGTAGGCAGCGGGTATACTCTAGCATTTCTCAACATGAGGGAAGGCAGTGATCTGGCTCTTATGACACGCTTTAGTTGCACTCTCTGGGACACAGTGCAACACATTCTGCCTGGGCTTCTGGAGGGAGTGAGGGAGCCAGTGTAGCCTAGTGGATGGGGTGCTGGACTTTGACCCAGGAGACAAAGGTTCGGGTCCTGTCTTGGTCATGAACTCACTTGCTCTGGTCAGGTCATGATCTCTCCGCCTCCGTTCCCCATCTGTAAAATGGGGATCTCTCTCTCCACTCTGTGTGCCCCATCTCTTTGTACTGTGCTAGATTTGCAATGTAGGGATCTATCTAAAAAGTGGTTCCAGCAAAGAACCATCAGGGGAGACTCCCACTGGAGTTGCGGAGGGGCAGTTCGTTCCTGTTCTTCCCTCCACAGTTCATCCAGTCACCAGTGACTTACTGTCACCCTCCCCTGGGTCTAGGGTTTCCAGGTTGGGGTCAGTGACAGGCCATTTCCAGGCGACACTACACCTACAGTGCCTTTTTTTTGTTTCACTAGGGCCTCCTCCACTTGCCTAATGGGTCTCTTCCTTTAGGGACAGGCTGCCGCCCTTCTTGGAGGGTTTGGAAGCTTTAACCTTGGACCAGTGGACACGATGGCAACAGGTTATACAATTCAGTCGGGGCATACGGGGGTTCTCTGAACTGGGGAGGTAGCAGCTGCGCTTCATAACAAGATCCAGTGCTCACAGACCAAGGGGGCCACCCTTGAATAAAAGTTAAACGTTACTGTTTACTAGCGTAACCTGGTCACAGATTATCCTGTTCCTTTGAGCAGGAGATTTCTTCACCACCCTGGATATGAAGGACGTGTACCTTCATAACTCTATTCAACCTGCCCATTGCTGGTTCCTCTGCTTCATGCTGGATGGAATCCATGGCAGGTTATGGTGCTCCCCTTTGGGCTTTCCACCGCCCCACCGGTCTTTATGAAGTGTCCAGCCCCAGCGGGGCTGGCAAGATCTTTTAGTGTACCTGTATCTAGATGACAGACTCTTTCGGACTCGGTCATGACATGTACATGAGGGAGACACAGAGGAGGCATGCCACCACCTTTTCAGTCTCAGGATTGTCAGTAACTATGACAAGCCCGCTTTGGTTCCCCGTCAGGTCACCCACGTTATTGCGGGGGCTTGCCTAGGTTATATTCAAGCTATGGCCTTTACTCAGGACAGATGCTTCAGGATATTAGCAACCCCTTCCCAACCTTACTCATGGCATCAACAGCCTTCCTCACTCCACTGGCCCAGCTGGGGCTCAGGCCCTTACAGTGGTGACTCACCCCTGGCTTATCCATGGGTGATGCTTCCCAGGGTACCAGCTAACATATTAATAGCCTCAGGTTGTGAGCCATGTGGTTGGCTCTGAGGCGTTTCAGCCTCCAATGCAGCGGTGCTCTGTTTTCCTCTGCACGGACAACCTCGTGGGAGGGTCTAGGCCACTCTTGCTTATGAAAGAAGCATGCAGCCTCTGGGAATGGTGGCTGGCCAGCAGAGCGTTGCCTGTACAGCCTGCCTCAAGGCTCTACCTATCCCACGAACGGGCCTTGAGGCACTCAATGTTTCACACCATAGTACGCCAATTGGGCTTCCAAGGACATACCAGTATACTTCGGAGCACAGTGCCAAACGACAAGGTTTTTTTTCTCCCGAGTGGGAGAGGGTAGGGTTTCACAGAGAGATGCCCTGGTGGCCCCCTGGCCACAGGGACAGCTGTATGTCTTCCCACCGATTCCCTTGACTGCTCAGACAGTTTCAGGACTTCAGGGGTTTTTGCTTCTGATAACTCTAGATTGGCTAAGGCAGTACTGGTACCCTGAGATTGGAGAACCTGTACACACACCTCCATGACTGCTGCCAGACCTGCTGGCCCAGCATGATGGGGTGTGGTGGCACACAAACCTATCCTTTCTGCATCTGGAAGTTTGGAGGCTTCACTGTTGACCGTAGAGGAAAGGGATTGTCTTTGTCCAGTGCACCGGTTGACAGCCCCTCTACACAGGGCTGTTACTACACCAAGTGTAGTAACTTGAGTCGTAGGGAAGGGTGGCATACAAATTTGAAAAAATAAGTGGCAACAATTTGCTAAATGGGCAGAAGGCAGATTTTTCCCCCAACAGAGGCTACAGTACCTGCCATCTTGGGTTCGTGGCATCCCTCTTTGGGAGGGCGTGGGGGGGTGACACAGCGGTGCCGTCACTTAGGGTACACCTAGCGGCACTCAATGTCTTCTGGGGCCCAGCAAATAAAGGGTTCCCTCTTTGCTAGGCCTTAGTTGCCCACTTTATTAGGGAGGCAGTGTTCTCTTGGTATGGAACCGGGTGTTCTCCTGGTATGGAAGCCATTTCCAAGCTAGGTCCTGAATGTGATTTTCCAGACTCTTATGCGGGAGCCCTTGGGGCCAATGGCCTTGGTTACCACTGACACATTGTCTTTAAGATGGCATTTTGTGGGCCTTCCTTCCTGCAGGACCCCCTATATCTGGTTTCACAATGGGAAGGAAGTCCTTCGGTCGTCCCCAACATTCCTGCCAAGGGTGGTCTGTGTTTCCTGTGCAAAATCAGGCTCTCTCCCTGCCACCCTTCTTTCCTCTACTTCACTCCTCCAGGGGACAGGAGGTGCTCTATGGGCTAATGTTTGTAAAGACCTGCTCTATTGCATCAACGGCACCAAAGCTTTTAGGAGCACAGATGCCTTGTTTGTTCTGTTTGGGCCAAGCCCTAGGGGTTCCAGGCCATCCACACAGTCTTCCTCCTCTTGGATTAGGGCATGCCTTACCTGCAGCCCTGATCCCCTAGGGGGCTGCAGGCTCCTTCTGCCCATGCTGCATCCTGGGCAGCCCTTGGGCACTTGTCTTGTCTCTAGAATAGCTCTGTCAAGTGACCAGATGGAGTTCTCCATCTACCTTTGTTAAATTCTGTGCTGTAGATCTGGCTTCCCAAGCCGAGACCAGATTTGGCCTGGCCATATAATTTTATTGTTCTCTTTTGTGTTTTGGGTTTTGGCTGCAACCCGCCTCCATGGTATTGCTTTCTAGTTTACCTAGGGTGGGACTTGGTGAGAGGATAATGAAGAAGAAAGGTAAGTTCCTTACCTGTAATCAGGGACCCGAGTTGACTGCGTTGCTGCAGTTTGCAGTGATTTTTGCAGAATCAGCCAATCCTGACCATGACCCGAGGGCAAATAGGCCCCTGGGAGATGAATTGTGGGTGGGTGGGGTCTGAAGGCCCTATGTTTGTGTGAGGGAGTTGCTGAAATTCCAGAGGATTTGAGTTGTGTTTGATTAGCAAAGTTGTGATTCTATGTCAAACCTATTGCAAATTTGCTTCCCAGCATGCCTAGTTATGCAAATCAAGTTAATTATGCAAATATTAATGCTTGCGGTGAATTTGCAGAATTTGGCTTCACTGGTTGCAGAATTTAAGATTTTTTGGTGCAGTCAACTCGGGTCCCTGCCTGTAATTATTCTTCTTTGAGTTGTATCCTCTCATCAAGTCTCAGCTCCCACCTACCTTCCCGCTTGCAGTGGCTATTCATGAACTGAAGCGGCTGGTCGTGAGAGCTATTTATATGCCAGGGGAAGTGCTGTCCGAGAGAGAGGGAAAAGGTGGTGGGGGGGGGGAGTGCTTGTTGTACTCCGGCTTAAGCACTAGATGTCACCAAATACCTATAGTGGGATTTGGTGAGAGGATACAACTTGAAGAAGAATCGTTACAGGTAAGACACTTACCTATGTAGATCATTTGGCATAAGAATGTCTGGCTTACTTTTTGCTGTAAAAAACTAGTGCATATGAGAGGGAATATGTGTTTTGATAATCATATGAAATGTATACATTAAATGTTCTGGTATTGGGAAATGGGCAGTATCTCGCCTACAAGCATGCTCATTGTGTGTTTGTAAAGTTGTTTCAGATGCTAACACGTTGTGTTCTGCAGATTATGATCAGGAGGAAGATGATGAATCCTACTTACAGCCAGATATTACAGACCTAATGAAATCAGAAGGTAATGAATGTTGGGCAGAAATGACTATTTAGATTAAAACACTCAAGGACATGCACAAAGGACCAATGGGTTCGCCAAAAAGAACATTTCTTTTGATTCCTGGCACAGGGTGTGGTGACAGTTTGTTCTATCTATCATCACCTGGAACTTGAGACTCATTTTCCTAGCTTGATTGCCTAAAGTTAGGTTCCTAAAGCCAAATTCTGGCACTAAAGTAAGCTTGATGCAAAGCTTATAGAAGCTAAAGCCCTGCTTGAAACACACATTTGACCATGAGCCTGATGCAGTCAAGCTCTTGTGAGCCCAAGTCTGATATGCCCAGCTGGTCCCAGCCACCATGAAATGCCATGGCACTCTATGTGAGGCAAGGCTGTGTCCGATCAAGGGCAGGGGAATGCTTTAAACCCACCCCCGTGGAGTGTTGTGGGTGACCGTATGGAGCCAGTCTGGTGTAAGGACAGTGATGTGTAAAGTAGTTCTTAAATGATGTGTGAAAACACATTGAGCATTAAGTATTTTATAGACGAGATTACATCCTATAACCAACTATGCACGAAGGCTCACTATTGGTCTTGTGTTGAGTCGAGGACTGGGAGCCAGAATTCATACCGTCTCTTCTCCGAGGTGACTCATTATGTGACCTTGAACAAGCCAGTTGATATGTTGGCTCCATTTGCCCAGATGCAGATTTGAGACTTAATGAATGTTAATCAGAGATGCCTGGAGAAACTGATTGGAAAGTGCTGCTTATTTAAGTCCAAAGTATCATTGAAGAAGCAACACTCATTTGTTTTTATTTATTTTATTTTCTACATTTTTGCCCCGCCCTTCTCCAGAGACTCAGGGTTGCTTACAACATCAAAAATATAAAATACATTGAAATCCCGTAAAACCCCATCATCATCCCACCCACCCACCTCACCCTTTATCTCCACCTGCCACCCACCAAGCCTCCTCCCCAAATCCCTTTACCCAACCCTATTCCTGCCTGCTAAATGCCTGGCCAAACAAAAAGGTCTTGCATCTGCTCCAGAAGACGAACAGGCTCGTGGACCTCCAAGGGGAGGAAGTTCCATAATTGTGGGGCAGCAACTGAGAACACTTCCCTGCATGACCTTGTTGCAACAACTTCACAGGCAGTTGGCACTTGCAAGAGGGTGCCCTCGGCCAACGTCAGAGGCGGGTTGACACCGGGACGTAGGAAAAGAGGCACTCTTTCAGATACCTGGGGCCCAAGCTTTTTAAAGAAATTTCTGGTCACTTTCTAAAGCAGCAGTTCGTGTTAGAAAGGTGGAGGAAAGAAGCTTCTGGAGAAAATGGATGTAGCTCAATAATTTTGCAGAAAGGACTCCAGGTGAACTTGCAGGAGTAATTTGCCTCAAAGATCTCGGAGTAACAATGGAGAGCATAATTATATACATTTCTCTCTAGTAACAATACCCTCCGCTTTTAAACATCTCTGCTTTCACATTTTATTATGTGTGTAAGAGTGGGGTGGAAATTGTCATCTCTTCCCCACCCCCCCCAAAAGAGATTTGCCATCAAATTGCATTGAAGCTAAGCTGAGATTTGCATGTGTGAGGACTGTAGGATTTAGCCAGAAATGCACGGGGTGTTCATCTGGCATGGAGCTATTACAGGGATAGGTGTCTTATCTCTTATATCAGTGTTCCTCAGTGACCCAGAGGCCAAATCCGGCCCACCAAGCTTATTCTTGTGACCCCGGATACACACAGCAGCCCAAGCTGCTGTAGTTGAAATCTGAGCTGAGCTGCACCCGCTCTTTCCCACCCAAGAATAAAATAAGGAGCATTGTGTTTTATGGAGGAGGAGGAGAGAGTGCAGTGTTCAAGACCCACTTGGTCCCCCTTGTTTGTTCTTCAACCTGCGCCCTTTTCCCCCATTGAACTCTGTCCCTTCAGTCAAGTTCCTCATCTGTCTCCTTCCCACTCCAGTCCCTTTTGCCCTGCCCGCTTCACTCTGCCTATTTCGCATGCCCAGTCCTCCTCCCCACCAGCCCCTTCCTAATAACAAATTTACATGTTTAATTTTGTGTAAATCTATCCACAAAGTATTGCCCTGTTTAAAATCCAGCCCGCCACGGAAAATATTTGAGGAACACCATCTTAAATCACACTGACACTCCACCCATTGTTTTGTTTTCAACTTTACATTTAATTCCTTGTGTTTCTCCCCAGATCACATGATCCTGCCACCTGCGTACCCACCCCCTCCAGTTCCCCACACCAGGAGAGCTACCTCTTCAGAAATTAGGGTGCATCCTCTTCCAGGCAAGCCCACTGGACCCTTGCTACCTCCACCTCCTAAAAAAGTCTTGCCTGACGTCAAACCCGAGGCTTTCTCCAACGTAAGAGAAGAGTCCCATTTTCACTGTAGAGCGGAGTCTGTTCTGAAGCCCCAGCTAACAAACTGGAGACCCAGCGACACACCGCCACCAGTGCCACCTCTTCCCAGCCTCCGAAAGCCCGTCTGTTCACTGCCTCGGATGCCTCCGCCCCTAGCTCACATTTCAGCCATTGATGAGGGGTTTGAGAAGCTGAAGCAGTTAAAACTTTCCCCTGGTGGCCCACCTCCATTACCAAGCAACAAACCCAAATTCTCCCTATTGACTGTGCCAGTGGAGACCAAAGCACCAAGAGAACATGGCAAACCTGGGCTCTTTGTGCCACCGGTCCTGCCGAAGCCACAAGTGTCTGCGCCAGTATCAAAGCCTAGGCCCGAGAAGCCTTCCCTTCCACAGTTACAGTAAGTAGCAAAACAAAATCCGCTTCACAAGGAGGTTTTGTCTTGCGTTCCCACAGAGTGCTTCTGAGACTGCTTGGGGAGCCTCTCATTTTAAGAAAGAGACTGACAAACTGAAGTGTGTTCAGAGGTAGGCAACAAGGAGCTCCTGAGCTCCCCTGGTTTCTCTAGTCTACTCTCTACTAGCTCAGTCTTATAAAGCAAGACTTTTATGAGGAAAGGTCGAAGGAACTAGTTGCATTTACCCTAGCAAAAAGATGATTAAGGGTAACTGTTCTTCATTGCTACAGAGGACAGGGCTAAAAATGATGAGCTTTTATTGCTGGAATGTAGATTTTGATATCAGGAAAATGTTCCAAACAGTAAGAGCTGTGCGACAATGGAACAAGTTGCCTAGAGGGGCTGTAGCTTCTCCATCACTGGAAGTTTTCCAAAAGAGGCTAGTCAGCCATCTGTCAGGGATGTTGTGGTTGTAGTCATCCTGCATCCAAGCAGGCAGATGGTCTAAATTACCCTCGAGGTACTTTCCAACTCTGACATTCTGTGATCATTTACCCTCATGAATTTACTCCATTTTGACAGTGGCATCCACTTCCCTAGATTTCTTCAGTGTGTTTTCTTTGTGAGACTTGTGCAATACCTTTCAAGGGAATTGTTAGCAGTACGCCCTCACGCAGGCTGCCCCTGCACCAGCTGTGTGCCTCTCCGTTCCCCTTCGTTTTCATGTAGTTGCACAGTTCCTCCAAGGTCATATCTTAACATGGGGCTTCTTCCCAAGTCTCTCAGGCAGCTCTTCTTTTTCTCCAGCACTGGCCTCTTCAGGCCTGTCCCTCTGACCTGGGGGAGCAGACAGTCCTCCGGCTGGGTAGCTCCGCCCTGACCGGCAGCAGGCAGAAGATATCAATTTTTCTACTGCGCATGCGCCTCCTGCGCTACCCTCCTCTTCAGTTTTTTCTTCTGCCTCGGACCAGCGGGAGCGTTAGGCACAGGCTCTGAAGAAGAAAAGAAGAAGACAGAGTTAGAACTTGACGGGGCACTTAAAAAGGGTTATCCCCTGCCTTGGCAGCGGCTACTTATAACCCAGCCGACCCCTGCGCAGTAGCCTGGGAGCAGGGAGAAGCGATCCGCGGATCAAAAAGTGGCCTCTCCCCCGTCTGGAACGGTCCCCTGCAGCAGCAGTGGGTCCGTTCAGCCCAGACTCCTCTTTTAAAAAAAAAAAAGAGGCAGGGGCGAAAGGCTCGACCTCTCCCACGCAGCGGCGTAGGGAAAGCGAGAAACAGGCATGGAAGACTCTTCCAGGTTGGAGGTGAGTCCCTTCCAGATAAGCTATTGGTGACGGTAAGGGACCACGTCCTGGAGAAGGCTCCCTTCCAAATCAAAGAAGGGGAACTTGGAGAGAAAGCTTACAGCTGCCCCCCTCTCCCCCCCCCCCCCCCGGCACGGGGGGAGCAATGAGTCTTAACAGGTCATTCTGTCCACAGGACTCTGAGCAAGGGGGGACGTCAGGGGCCTCTGTGTTGACCACTCCGGGGGGTTGGGATACACAAAAGGAGGCCTTCAAAATGCTAAATAATAGCATGGAAAAAATTCTCCTAGCCATTTCATCGCTAGGGGATAAAAAAGGAAAAAAGAGAAAACAAGCTCAGGGGGGAAAAGCCTCCTTGGCAAAAAAGAGGCGGACTAAAAAGGCGGGAAAATCTCGGACTGCCACAGGGGGTGCCATTTCCTAGGGCCGGGACAACCGGATCTTCCAGTATCTGATAATGCCCGTACTGGCATTATTGGATTCAACCCGGTAATCCGGCCCGTTTCCCGGATTCCCGGTACCGGATTTTTTTTACATTGCGGCCATTCAAATGAATGGCTGCAATGTAAAAAAACAAAACACCAAAAAAACCGTTCCCCTCCCGCTCCCAGGCTGCGTGGGTGGAAGGGGGGACACCCCCACACACACCCTGCCCAGCCTGGATTTAAACAAAAAAATTCCCCTGAGTGTCCCTACTGCGGCTCCGGGCCGCCGCCGGCAACCCAGAGCGAGCCCACACCAGCACCAGCGGCCGTCCCAGCAGCAGCCGGTAAGTATTAAGTAGTGTACACTGTATGATCCCTGGGGTGGGGTGGGGTTAACACCCCCACCCCACCCCAGGGATCACCCTACTTCCAAGTTCCCACCCAGGGATCCTACCTTCATGGAGCTCCGGCGGCTTCAGCGCCGACTGTGGCTGCCGGCTTTAGATGCTACTAGAATCGGTTTTCCCCTCAATTTCAAAGAGGAGCTTATGGTCCAAGTTATAAAAACTCTGGCTCTAGAAGAGAAACAGAGAAAAGATGATTCCGCAGATTCAGAGGAGGATGTAAGGCAGCTGCTTCCCTCTATCTCAGGAAGAGACGCTGGCCTTCTCCTGGATAGGGCCTTTGAAAAGCTCATCTTGGAGGAATGGAAATTACCTGCCAAGTCGTGCAGAATGAATAAAACACAAGAGGCGTTGTATTCATTCTCCAAGAAAAAAGAACCATTATTTAAAAATCCAAAAGTGGATGCAGCCGCTGCATCTTTGGCAAGACAGATGGTTTTTCCCACCGAAGGGGATTGCTTCCCTAAAGATCCAACAGATAGGGCCATCGAGGGGGCTCTCAGAAAAGGGCTGGACACATCAGCAAATTCATTGAGAGTTTAACATCCTGTTCTCTTATCTGGCCAAGGCAAATCTAGCATGGCTGCAGGAGATGCAGTCGTCAGATATTTCGGAAGAAAGATCTAGGGTTCTTTCTTCCAGGATTATGCCGGCTACGGCACTCCTAGCCGACTCCACCACGGATGTGCTCTCGTGGTCGGCCAGGGCAGTTTCCTTATCGGTGGTGACCAGAAGAAGGGTTTGGCTAAGGTCGTGGCAAGGGAATTCTACCGCAAAGACCTTATTAGTAGAAGGGCCTTACAAGGGCCTTCAGCTTTTTGGAACCCGTTTAGACAAGGTCCTAACAGACGCAAACGATAAATCCAAAACCAAAACCCTGCAGCAGTTTACAGCAAAGAAAAGATCCTTTCGAGCCCCTAACTTTAGGTTTAAAGGGGGATACGGATCCTTTCGAAAAAACAACCAGTCCTCCGACAGGGATTACAATAAGTAGTCCTTTCGTTTCAGGGGGCAACAGCAGCGCATTTCTGATAGGGGCCGGTTCCGAGACCCTCCTTCTTCACAGTCAACAAACCAAGCATGACTCGCAAGGAGGGGAGGACATAGGGGGAAGGTTATCAGATTTTTACAAAAATTGGGAAGCTTGAATTTCAGACGCTTGGGTGCTGAAAATTGTGGAGCAGGGGTACTCCCTGGAACTCCGGGGCTTGCCAAGAGACAAGTTCCTTCCTTCCCCCGTCTCCAAGAACCCTCACAAACTAAGAGCAATGGTGGAGGAAATACAAAGGCTTCACAAAATAAAAGCCATAGAAGAGGTACCAAACGAGGAGAAAGGTTTGGGATTATATTCCATAATCTTTCTGGTTCCAAAAAAGACGACAATGGAGGGCGGTGTTAGATCTAAAGTCCCTAAACAAGATAAGATCCCCAAAATTCAAAATGGAATCAATATCTTCCATTTGTCACAGCCTATCAAAGGGGGACTGGCTAACTTCAATAGACCTGAAGGAGGCCTATGTCCTATGTTTCCATTCTTCCAAAACACAGGAGATGGCTTCGATTCGCTTTCAACAGCTGCGACTGGCTGTACAGGGCTCTGCCCTTCGGCCTCTCCTCGGCACCAAGGGCCTCATCACCCTAATAGCGAACCTGCGCAAGGAGGGGATCCACGTGTTCCCCTACTTGGATGACATCCTAGTCAGGTCTCCATCCCAGGAGAGGGCTTACAGGGATGTGAACAGGGTGATGACGTACCTGGGGTTACACAGATTTGTGACAAACCTGCCCAAGAGTCAGCTGACACCAACACGCAGATTACAACATTTGGGAGTAATCATCGATACTTCCTTAGACTCCGTGTTTGTCCCAGAGCAGAGACAAGAAAAGATTCGGTCGATGATCCGCCTGCTTCAGGCTGTTCATCGACTGAGACTCAAGTCTCTGGCAAGTCTCCTGGGACTGATGGTGTTGTGCTCTCGACAGGTCCAGTGGGCCTGCTACAACCTCAGACCCTTACAGAGGCTGCTGCGTCCTTTTCAAAGAGAGCTTACGTTAGGGGGAAACCCTTGGGTTCGAGTGCCCACCCACATAAAATCCTCCATGTCCTGGTGGCTCGATCCAGCCGTGTTTCAAAAAGGGGTGCCACTGACGGAACCCTCCAGGAGGCTAATGACATACGATGACAGCTTGTCGGGTTGGGGGGCCCAGATGGAGGGAAAATGCATCCAAGGGACCTGGTCTCCGAAGGAAAAGGAGAAACCCATAAACCTGTTGGAGCTCAGGGCTATTCGCCTGGCGCTTCAGCAATGGGCACCCCTCCTCCTCGGGGCTCATGTCCTGATATACACGGACAACATAGCAGCAAAAGCCTATGTGAACTACCGGGGGGGTCGAGGTCTCCGGCTCTACAGAAGGAGGCCTCAATTCTTTTCAATTGGGCTCAGTCACAGGTGGCCTCTCTAAAGGCTTTACACATAAGGGGAGTGAACAACATACAGGCCGACTGGCTCAGCAGGAACCAGGTGAACCCCCATGAGTGGGCTCTCAACCGAGAGGTTTTTCTTCTCATAACAGAGAGGTTTGGGGTTCCGGTCATGGATCTGTTTGCCTCCAAAGACAACACCCAAGTAGAACGCTTTATGGCAGCATCGGAAGAATCGGGAGCGGCAGCCCTGGACGCTCTGAACCAGGAATGGCCCAGGGGGCTGCTATATGCCTTTCCTCCCTACCCCTTGCTGTCAAGAACGGTGGCAAAAATCAAAAAAGAAAGGGCCCTAGTAATCTTGGTATCCCCATGGTGACCCAGACCGCCATGGTTCTCCGACCTCAGGGAGCTGAGCGTGGGAAAACCATTCCTGCTCCCCGAGAGGGAGGACCTTCTGTCCCAGGGACCCCTTCTCCATGAGAACCCGGGGGGTCTAAAATTAACAGCGTGGAAATTGAGAGTTTAATCCTTAAAAAGAAGAGTTATTCTGGGGCAGTCCAAAAAACTCTGTTAGCAGCCAGGAGACCAGCTACTAGAAGGTCCTATAGAGCGACTTGGAAGGTCTTTGCAACGTGGGCCTTAGGCAGAGGACTCGACCCCTGTAGTCCTTCAATCGCGGATATACTAGAGTTTCTCCAAGCAGGGCTGGACAAAGGCCTAAAATACAATACCTTAGCCAGACAGGTTTCCGCTCTAAACTCTGTCCTGTCTACTCTGACCTCTAGGGATTTCTCTGTTCATAGACATATTCGACAGTTTTTAAGGGCGGCCAGACATCTTTCTCCTCCTGTAGCCCACAGATCGCCTTCTTGGGACCTCAATTTAGTTATTGAGGCGCTAACCAGACCCCCTTGATCCATTAGCACACGTGTCTCTCTATATGCTATCATTGAAAGTGGCTTTTCTAATAGTGGTAACATCAGCCAGTAGGATGTCCTTTTCCCTTTCCATGGAAAAGAATGTTTGTATCTTCCAAAAGCAGTCTGTTACACTCAGGCTAGATTTGGTTTTTATTCCAAAGTTTAGCTTCATTTTCCACAGATCACAGGAGATCGTTCTGCCTTCCTTCTGTCCGAATCCCTCTCACCCGAAGGAAAAGTTGTGGCACAACCTAGATGTACGCAGGGCTCTCAAAATTTACCTTGCTAGAACCCAGGGTTTTCGTAAAACACCCGCTTTATTTGTTAACTTACGGCCAGCTATAAAAGGGAAAAAAGCTTCAGAAACTTTAATATCTAAATGGGTAAAGCAGGCCATCATCGAGGCTTATAAAGCCAAAGGAAAAATTCGTCCCCTCAAAATCTGGCCTCATTCTGTAAGGGGAGCAGCTACATCATATGCTTTCAAGGCAAGAGCATCTTATGATGAAATCTGTAGGGCAGCAACTTGGTCGTCCGTCCACACGTCTGTTAAGCACTACAAAATGGATGCTTTTCAGTCCGCGGAAGCGGCCTTTGGGAGGAGAATTCTCCAGGCAGTTTTAGACACGCCTGAGTCCGTCTCTTCCCTCCCCAGTAAATAAAGAGCTTGGGTCTATCCCAGCCGGAGGACTGTCTGCTGCAGGGGGAGAAAAGGAAATTGGTCACCTACCTTGGTGAATTCCTTTCTCCTCTGCTGAGCAGACAGGCCTCCGGACCCACCTCAGAGAGAGAAAGACAAGAAAACGCTGTAATACAGAAAGTTTTTATTGGGAAAAGTTTTCCCTTACATGTTCTATAAAAGTTAAATGATTCACCCTTCTTGTTTATGACGAGTTATTAGATTTATTCCCCACAAGGGGCTTTAAATATATATATATATATATATATATCAGTGGTCAACACAAGGCTGCCGGTCCTCCGCTTTGGAACTATCTGAAGAGGAGGGTAGTGCAGGAGGCGCATGCGCAGTAGAAAAATTGATATCTTCTGCCTCCTGCCGGTCAGGGCGGAGCTACCCAGCCGGAGGACTGTCTGCTCAGCAGAGGAGAAAGGAATTCACCAAGGTAGGTGACCAATTTCCTTTTCTTTACTAGCTCAGTAAAGCTGCCCCTCCAAGCTGGCTGTAGCTTTGTTTCATTGCTGCTAGTCAAGGGCAGTTAGCAGTAGCAAAGAGACAGGGCTGCTGAATCTCAGAAGGCAGCACGCTGCTGCTGCAGAGAGAGTGCACTGGTGCTGCGTGAGTCATGTTAAGTCATGATGTGTATTAGATTCTTTAGTGGAACAATTTTTATCTGGAGGGTTTCTGGTATTCCCCTGCTGTCCTCAGGGTGTGGATAGCAGATGAGGTATTATATAGTCGTTGAAGCTATATAATTTTTAAGAAGTACTAGGCATTTGAACAGGCCTTGCAATAAACTGAAGCTGTTGGAAAAAGGTTTAGGAGAACGTTCCATCCATCCAAAATAAAGCACCTAAAAGCAAAATTGGGGGAGGGGCGTGCACATAGTAAATGTATAATGAACTTAAGCTTGCTGTGTGGTGTCTTCCAGAGCCACATATGGAGGGAGACTTTGGGCCAGCTTCAGCTTCATTTATGTTAGGACTTTGTCGTACAGTGCAATTTCATGATGATGTGTGGCGACAGTGTGAATTTGGTTATAAAGCAATGTGAGGCGTGACTCCCAATTATAATGAGGTTGCCCTGTATATGCATTCTTAGGGCACATTCCTGCGTACAGCTAAATCAGTTAGTAAGTCCTTAGCTTCAGTATCATTCTCATGCCAAGCAGCAATATTCTGGCATAAGAACTGAGTGCATGCTTTGGGAAAATCAGGAGTACATTCTGAATCAAAGTACCTTGTAATGTGAACCCTCTCCATGTTCGTTTGTTTGGCTAACATAGTCTACAAGCCCAGGTTACAGCATGCAGTGCTTTTCCTTCTGTGAACTCCATGGTTTCTCCTTTGTCACAGCACGATTCTGCGATGCCCTGGAATGTTTTGCAGGCAAGGCTTGAAGGGATAGGTGCCCTCTAGTACAATTTTGTGGCTGGCTTCTTGGGACCAAGTGCAACTAGGGTGGGAACAGTACTGAAGTGAGTTACTAAAACCTTAACCACATAAATGAATATGACTTGGTTAAATTTGTTTTGATTTGTTTGCGAGAATGTAGCCTTATAGAGGACCTGCATGCTTGGGTATATGCACCCCTTGTCAGAACTGTGCTCTTCAGCACCAAAAGCTTCCATGTCCCTTGCTTTTCCTCAGCAGTTCCAAAGAATAGCAATGGGTAGGATAAAATGGAATGTGCACAACACTTGTCTGTGGTTCTGCTTTTATTGTTCCTGTAATGCTTTTCCTGTAGCAATGTCCGTTTTTGTTTCAGTTTCGTTTCTCTTTCCCCTAGGAGGTCACCACCAGATGGACAGAGTTTCCGAGGCTTCTCTTTTGAGAAACCAGCATTGGTGTCAAAGCCAAGCATTTCTGGTGAAGATTCCGATGACGATTATGAGAAAGTAAGAGAGCAGTATTCCCCAGACAGAAGAACTCTTTAATGTGGGGTTTGGTTCCTTCTGGGCATGAGTCCTATTCTGATGTGCAGGGTGTAGTGGAGAAAGTAGCGAGGGGGTTTTCACCTAAGCATGCAATTCCATTGCACTCTGAACACCAAAAGTGCTATAGAAATGATTAATAATATAACTAATAATTCCTTCCTATTCATCCTGACTTTTTCTTTAAACAAATGTGTTTTCTTTTAGGTTGAGCTGCCTAATTCAATATTTGTGGATACCATTCATTCCTATGATGTTGAAGAGTAAGTGACTTTTCTACACAAATTGAAAAATAAATGGACCTAATGAAACCAATGTAGAGAGCTGTTCATGTGAGATAAGAGGGGCAGGTCAAATCAGTTCATTACAAGCATGAAGTAACTTTTTGATTAGTCTAGAAATACTTCAAATACTTTTTTCTTTTTAAATGCTTTAAAATGTTGGCTAAAACGTTATGTTTTCACCATGTAGTAACAATGTTTGCATTAATCCATTGTTCATGGTTTTGTCATGAATGCTGTATTATGGGTTAGGGCACTATACAGTGGAGACCATGCTCATTCACACATTTTACGGGACAGAAAAAGTGTTTGAGTAGGGTGTTGAAGGGGTCTTCACAACATACCTGCTCCTCAAGTGAGAAGTGTTTGTGCAGACATTCAGTAATGGATCTGAATGGCAACCATCTAGGATAGAAGGTGTTATCCTCCATTTTATATATGGGAAAACTCAGTGTGTGTCGGGACGGGGGTGGCCAGTGCATAGGCAAATATTGGATGTGGGAGTAGGATCAGGATAAGAATTCAGGAACAGGGTTGCATCCGCAGCAGAAAGAACAAGTCTAAGGAGCAAGAGGGCAAGCCAGAGACAGGAAGTGTTGTTCTAGTCAGCTTCCTGTGTTTCTTGAGTGGCCTAATAACTAAAGTGGGAGCCAATCAGGAAGCTGGGAGGGTGTGGTAAGGGTTGGGATTAGGGACCAATCAAACAACTGGAGGAGCTCTACAGAGGAAGGCCCAGGCTATCTGCAAGGTGCAGTGTTGGTGCTGCAGATCTGGCCACTGCGTCAGAGCCCTGGAGTAATGGGTCATAGTTAGGTGCCTGGCAGCATCTGATTCTCATGACCATATAGAAAGCCAAGGGAAGGATGCAATAGGAACTTGGTTCCTACTCCTGTGAACTCGGGTGTCGTTGTCCCTCTCTACACGGTCTGCCTAATATTCCCAATGACCTTTTCTGAGAGTAGTGAGGTTCTGTGGTGTCCGGTACCATCCATCTGTAAAATTGCCTTAGAAGCCCTTGAATTGATTCACACACTAATCTAAAACATAGACTTACAATAAAGCTTTTCAGATCTAGTCATAGCCTCCCTGTTTCAAATCCGACATGGCTGCTGGCGTTTCTCTGCAACTTACCATTTTCATGCTATTTTAGGATGTTCAAAGCTACCAACCCAAGTGAACAACCACTAAATGGATTGTACTGCATTAGAAATTCATCAAAAAATGGAAAGGTAATGCAATATCTGAGTCCTCTACTAAATGTTAATGGGATGAAATTGATGATCTTATTTGTTACCAGCCAATTATTGGCAGGAACCTGTGTATTTTGTTTTCCCACATTGGCAGTAATGGTGGAAATGCAGAATTCACGGGGGCTCTGATTATTTCTGTTCTATAAGTGGAGAATGATTTTATTTATAATATATTTATAAGCCCCTGTGACAAAAGGAAACTCTGGCTCCCCTGTTTTGTGCAAGGGATTATTCTGGTAGGAGTCCCAACTGGGTGGCGGTTGCTCCCAGGTAACAGGGACTGACCCCCAGCACCTTCTGAGCACAGCTCTTGTGGGAGGGTCCCCAAAGGAGAGAACCTTCAGATCTCCCCCACATCCCTACTAAAGGAGGCTGGAAAACTCTTATTGCTGCTTGCCCTGGGGTTCCCCTTCCAGGTACCCTGGAGCTTAGGGCCTGGATCTTGCCTGCTTCCGTTGTCAAGGGTTGGCTGAGGCCTTTCACCTCCAGGTGCATAGTCCCTCTGGGAGGTAAACCAGTTGTCTGTCTCGCTCTCCCTTCAACAAACCACCCTGCTGCCTTGGGCTGGAGCCAGTTTAGGCTGGATTGCAGCAGCAGCCAGCACCCTCGGCTGCTCCCTGTGCCTGTTGTTGCTGATGGAATCCACCTAGCTACAGCCCAGCTAGGTGACTCCGTGGCATACCCTAACACCAGCTGCCATCTCTGCAGGCTCTCTCTCCATCCCCTTTCTAAAAAGGGAAGTAAACCTGAAGCCGTGGGAACCTGTTTGCAGAACTTCAGCAGTTCAAATGCTGAGCTACTTAGGACAAATAATGATTTCCTACAAAAGGCAGTTAGTTTTTGAGCATTTTGTTTCTGTTCAGAGTAAACTGGCTGAGAACTTCTCTGAATTTTTAATATTGCGTTTTCTTTTTCAAGGTATTAGTGGTGTGGGATGAATCCATAGAGAGAGTGAGAAACTACCGAATCTTTGAAAAGGTTGGTATGGATGTGCATAGAGACCCTTTTCTATTATTTACTGTAACCTTGTTTTAATAATACCTGTTTAGCTCCTCTCCTACCCACAGGAAATATGGGCAAGACTGAACAGCCTTTGGCTTGGTGCTTTATAGTAATGGCTCACAAACTACTTGGATCCTGCCCCATTTCCTCGTGTGGAGTGCCTGTCCGCCCTTCCCTCCTCTCACACACACGGAAACACCTCTTGCTACTCCTCCCTAGCCCCCCCCCCCTCCTCCACGCGCACACCACTGTTGCTGCTTCTGCTACTGCCATGACTCCTCACGCAGAGACGGGCTGCATTGGAGACAGGGCAGGCCTTAGCCATTTTGCCATCCTAGGTGGCAGGGAGAGGGAACTCGCAGCCCACAGGCTAGGGGGTGTCGGACCGGGGGTGTCTGAGGAAGTGGAGCCTGGGTAGGCTTGACTTTGTGTACACTAGTAACTGTGCCTCTGACGACGTTGCCCCATTGTCTGTCTGGGTAATACTTATTTTTTTGTTGATGAATCGTATATTGGTGCAGGGGGCTGGACTAGATGGCCCTTGAGGTACCTTCCCATTCTGACTCTGGCGATGAAGGATTTGTAGGCCCCAATGCCGCCCTGAGCCTTAATGAGCAAGGTGGCATATAAATCTGAATTAATAAATAAATTATGCTTACAAATGTCCATTTTACTTCCACAACAGGATTCAAAGTTTTACCTGGAGGCCGACAGCTTGTTTCTCACCATCGGAAGCCTGGTTGAGCATTACTGTGCCCACGTCTTACCCAGCCATGACAGCCTGGTTCTCCGATATCCTTATGGTTATTCTGGACCCAGGTGACAGCCTCCATAGCTCGCTGACTCGGAGACCTTACACGCTGTAAAAGAGGGGCTTAATGGTAGCTTGTGCTTTCCCCCTAAGCTAACTGAATAGCCATGTGATGGGAGTGTGACTTCCTGCTCTGCACACACACAGACTGGGCCCACGCCAGCCAAGTGTTTGCCATTTATTGACCCATTGGTAGGCCCTTCCAGGCCTGGACTGCTGGATTTCAGACCCTCGTTTAGGTGCTTGCCTCTGAAGAGATGGTGAAATGACCTATGCCTTTGGAAAAGCTGCTGCTCTAATTTTGTTCTAAGCCCGT
Source organism: Sphenodon punctatus (assembly GCA_003113815.1). NCBI lineage: Eukaryota > Metazoa > Chordata > Lepidosauria > Sphenodontia > Sphenodontidae > Sphenodon > Sphenodon punctatus. The sequence goes on from QEPC01006964.1 coordinate 1,068,172, forward strand.
GGATGAGAAACTGAAGGGGAGGGCACAAATGGAGTTTTGAAGAAAGGGGAACTTCTGAAAGCAAAGTACGGGCCCCTTATGGCAGCAAATGCTACTGTGCTGATTCCCTAATGTGTTCCTCCAGTCAGCACCAGTTCTTGACGAAGAGAATGCAGTGGTTTCTGATTAACTTGTCAATGCGTTCCAGCAATAATTGTATTCAGTGTAATATGGACGTAGGAAATCAAGGCCTTTAAAGCAGTGCCTTACAGAAGATCCTGTGAAAGGTCCCTTAATGTCCATGACAGCTAAGACCAAGTGTTCCATCTATGTGTGCGCTAAGATATCACAGGAACCCCTTATGGCAGTATCTCGTGGTCACCCTGCAGTTGTGGTTTTAATGACATCTGAATGCATCTAACACAAGGTAACCCTTATTCAAGGACCCATGTTCACTACATTTTCCCCATTGCCAGCAATGGCAAAAACACAGTGTACACAAGTCTTTCCCCTTATCCATGGTAGAGGCACCCAGTACACTTCTCCTGTGGATTGCCTCAGGGTCTCCCTTCAGTAGATTCATTCGGGCATCACAGAAGTTGCCAGCATGTGGTAACCCTGAAGCAGTGTGCTGCTGGGAGTGGCTCCCAGGATATTTGAATGCATCCACAACTGATACGCTCTGCTCTGGTGAGGTATGGAATGCCACAAAGTGGATAACAATGGAGCAGCACTGATTTGCTTCAAAGGAAGCCCTACTCATTAGCTCTCAACTGGGATGATACTTTTTTTTGCAAAAAAATGGTGTACATTTTAAAGGAAGAGAGGAAATGGTTATGAGCTGATGTGGATGCAAATAAGGACAATACTCCAGTTGCCCAGGCTTATCCCTATTTACAGCGATAAAAGGCAAGAATAAGGAAGAAATTGAGATAAATTGAGTATAATAGTGATACTCTCCTCACTAATATAAAGAATACATACAGCTCCTACCAAATCCTTCCCTGAATTTCAAATTCTGTATTTATAAAGCAAACCTCCCATTACACCTTATTTAAGTCCAGTTTCTTGACTTTCACATTGGCTACTCAATCGTGTAGGCCATGCATGTTCGATGAGCAATAAGATACCCTGTCAGAGAGCATTCCAAGCCTATGGTGTTTGTCTCGTCAATGAGGAACAAACTGTAGCATTAAAACCAAAATAAACTATTAAGCTCTGGCTGCCAAGTGCTAATGTTTGTGTAATAAAAATCCCTAAAGCCAAGGTGCTATTCCTATTACCATTTCAATACTTCAACTGATATTTTTAATGTGTTATTCAATAAGAAGATATTTAAATATTTTGATGGCCTATGTGTCAAAATCTTTCTACCAAGTACTGTAATGAGTGTGAATTGTCAAATGTGAACAGTGCCGATACACGTTTATATGATGAGCTCTGGGGTTTATCTAATTCTAGAGAGGGATTAGGGAATAATAATCTCCTTCTCCCTCCCCCTCCCCAATCCCTCCTGTTGACATTTTTTCTCCATGGCAGGTCTGTCGTCTAACAGTCATCTTTATTAATGCTTTTTAAAATACTTCCTGCATGGTTTCATGACAAGAACCATTTCCATTAGAAAAAAGGCACTGCCCTAGATGCTCATCCTCACAAGAGAGAAGTAGGATCTGAGCTCAGGACTTGGGTTCAAATGTTGGGTCTGACACTAAGCGGTATGTTCTTGCAAAAGTCACCAGCCTCCATTCCCATCCCATCCCACCCCACCCCGGTGTTGGGAGGGTTAGCTAAACTCTGTCCAGTGCTGTGAAAATGAACGGTATTGTGCAATAGGGAATGTTTTAAGTGGGTGTCGTCCTCCTCCTCCTCCTTCCCAATCTTCTTTCCGTTCAAAGCTCTGTTGTCGTAGCAACTCACTTACCTGAAATGCCCTGAATTAGCTCTGCTTGGAGCTAATCCATGTAGCAGCCAGGGGAAATGCTTGAGAGCTTGTATGAAGCTTGACTGTAGAGTGCTCATGTTCTAAAGGCTAGTCAGAAATGCTTCTCTTACATGTGCAGAGGGTCTGCCTGAGAGAGGGGGGAGGGAGTTGCCCTAAAATACTTGTTACTTTCAATGCTTGCCCACTTTTCCTCATAAAGCTTATTTAATCCAATGAATTCTTCCCTGCATATGGATAGCAAGCCATCCATACTTACTGTCTTAAAGGGAGCAATTGGCTCAAGTATTGAATTCAAGTAACATTTTCTTTATACAGCTAATACTGTGTCTTGTGCCTTTTTTAAACTGGGGAACCCCACAGAGTAAAACTACATAACATTGTATATGTGAGATTTGCAGATATGTAAATATTCGTGTTCTATGTTTGTATTATTAGTATAAGCCTATAAATGTAGATATTTCTGAGGTGAATAAAATTTTAAGATCAGTTCCTATAAACTTTGCATAGTTTCATTGCGATCTCACATATTTCTTCAAAAAAAATTTTTTTTACAAACACTAAAGCTTAGAAACATAAGTAGTGCCGTACTGAGTCAGACCAATGGTCCATCAAGCCCAGCATCCTGTCCTCCGACAGTGGCCAATCTCGATCGCATGGGAGAAGAACCAACAGTCACAATGGNGGGTTTCTTCTGTTGCTATTCTTACAAAATTATCTCCTTCATGAGTCATGACAACTTTGTCATGCAACAAATTACGAGCAGTAGCTTTCAAATATTGTGTGACCAAAACATTATTCTTCAAAAACTTTTCAAGTTTGTCATAGGTAATGGTCAGGGGGAAGCTGTGGACCTAACAAGGTGTAATTTCCTGAGGCTTGATTTTTGTGACTGGCATCCCACCAACTTTCACAAAATATTATGGTAGTGGAATCCTCCACTCTCTGCATTACAACAATTCTGTGCTTCAGTTGCTAACAACATACAAAACAATTAATACAAGCATTTCAGTTCCTTCAACAAATTCCGTAGCTCCCACTAGGAAGTAAAGAGCAATGTTGGTGTACGGCCAGAAGGAACGGTAAACTTTCTGCAAAATATAAACATAAATGTTACAATCACACATAAAAGCAGCTCAGACACAGAGGTTCACAGCTGCGTCCAAATGTGCAGGAATCAGGTTATTGATTACTCCCGCCATCTCAATTTGCCTCTGTATTGAGTCACCAGTTCTCATCACTCAGTATGTATTCCCTTCAGCTGGAGCTCTTACTGCCATGACAAATTTGCCAAGTCACGCACCCTGTCGTGTGTGACCTCCAGTCACAACATCTTTTTAATAAGGGAGTGTATCCTAGAAGGCGAGGTTATTTACACAGATGAAATAAACAACCTTGTTTATTTCAATACCGGGTAAATGGGAACCTGAGTCTGTCCAGGTGATCTCATTTCCACTACAATCAGGTGCCTTAATTGCCACCGCCTCAATAAATTCATGATTTGAGCAGTGTGTTATTACAGCTCAGTGTTCATAGGACAGGGAATGCCCCTGGCTGTAGCTCATTAGCATAAAATATGGGAATCTTTCTTTATCTCGCCCAAGATGTCATTAGAGGCTTCCACCCCTCGGGGCTGGATCATCTGATCCACAGCACTGTTGTATTGGGTAATTGGGGAGGGGTCCCTGGCATAGACATTTGACATTGTGTCAGGGACTTTCCAGATAATTTCAATCGGCTGTTTCCACAGATCATTTCCCCACAATGACCTACCATGAATTAATCAATTATTTTATTCTCATTTAGGGGCCCAAAGAGTCAGTTCATTTACAATGGCCCATGAGTTTATACACAAATACCTTTTGGGTTGGGACATTTCCAGCGCGGATGTGTCTTTACCCATGCAAAATGAAACAGTACCCTTAATTGGCTGTAAAACAGCTGCTTTCCAAACCCGCTCCCCCTTGAGATATTTCTCCGAGCCATTTGGGAACCAAGCATAACATTTGTCCCTTTCTGACAACTACTCAAAGGGAACTCTGCACTCAACTGTTGAGGGGAAGGGGCTCCACGCTTGGGCACTGCGGAAGCAGTAAGGTCCAATAATCCACTCTTGGGGCACTGCTTCCCTGCTTCTCTTCCTTAGCAGGTTTATTTTGCCCTAGCATTTCAGTTAATTTCTTCACTTAAAAACAAACAAGATAACAAGCACCAAAACAAAACCTGCAGCTTTTGTTCTGGTACCTCTCACTAGTTTTAATTTACAAACAAACCATTTATTCCTAGTTATTTAACTAAAGACGCTCATGTTTTCCAAGGCTTAAATCACAAACCATGAACAAAACTTTATTTTCTCCTTAAATCTTTCTATTGCTTGTACAAGTCACTTGCTTTATTCCTAAATCTAAATCTTGCTTCTAACATCCAATCAGGTTTTCTGATTGCCTCTCTCTCTGCATAGTCTATGATGACAAGTAGAGCGGTACATGCCAAACACTACATCATAGTTATTCTCTCTCCCTGTTTCTCACCTCACTTAACCCTTTAATCACATACTTTTTCAACTGAGCACATCATTGGAAACTATTAAAAAAATACTTAATTAACTTTGCTCTACACAAGCAAGGTACATTCTTATTAAAAACATATGCATATCCTGACTTTGCCCTTATCAACTTATCAACATACATTTTAACCCTTTACTTTACCATAGATCATTGGAAAACTATCTCTCTCAAAACTTAATTAGCTCCACTCTGCAAAAGCAGAGGGAGTTTCTGTTAAGAACCTGTGTTCTTTCTCTGACGTTGCCCTGTAAAGTTGGGCAAATTCCTATAACAGCATATATTTTAAACAAACACACACAATGTTTAAAACAATCAATAACCATAATTAATCTAGTTAATTTGTTGGATCCTTTTTCTAATTGACAATTCTAACCAATTTGCACACAATTTAAAGTTTTCAACAACAACACACACAAGTTTAATTAACAGCAAAACACCACATGCGTGGAAGCAAAATGATTCCTAGCTGCGCTTTCTGCCCTGACTTCACTTCTCACAGCTGCTAGACAAATAATTTTGACCTGCTCTTTTCTCCTCGCCATAGTCCTATTTTGCTGTAAAGAGCATCCATCAATGCCGGAGGCTGCTCTATTTCAAAGAAAGAGCAGCATCCCTAGCTGTCCCCTTTCCTGGTTTCTCTGTTTGGATGTATAACTTATACATCTGTTCTATATCTTCCATTTCTTTTACCTCTTTCATGACTATTTCTCTAGTTTCCCATGGTGTCCTATTAATAGTAAAAGGTAGCTGTGCCCGAGCTACATTATCTGATATTTCAGGTTGCCCACCTGATTTCTTTTTTTTGATACCAAACATATTTCCTTAGTCTAGTATTTCAGTTTTCCCTGGGTGCACCCAATTTCTCAGTTTCAAAAACTGACCTCCTACTGTCCTCCTTTATTATCTGATATCAGGAATCCTGCCGACTACACCAAGTATGTCACATGAACTAGTGACTTTAGTTCTTTTATTATTCCTGAGGATAATATCTATAAGGTAGGAACAGCCGCAGAGTCACCACTTTGATTATAAACAGAAAGACATGTGTGTAAAGTAAAACCTCTTAGCTTTATTAGTTTCAACAAATAAGTTATGTATCTATCTATCTTTCCCACTCATACATTCGTACATACCTGCCTCCTGTTTGTATGGCCAGTACAAACAGAGGTGATGGGGAGAGCTGTGACTAGTCTTTAGCTGGTGGTGAAAAAACAAGAGCTCCCCACAATGGCTCTCTCTTCACTAGGTTCTTATAGCTTGCAGATGGGCGTTGTCTCTTTGTGCTGCTGCTGGGCAGAGTTGAACTTCTCATTGGATAGGGTCAGAGGTTACCAACACTTAACCCAAGGTGGGGCCTAGTCCTTACTACTGCCCCTGTGCTTGATTCCAGCTACATCCAGCTTTCTCTCTCTGCCCTCTGCCTTTGTGCTGAAGACAAGGTTTGTTGTTGGCTACATTATTCTCTTATGTCCTTCTAACTCCAGCTTGTTCTTTTAGCAGAAAGCACATTTAGTTCAGGAAAAGAAGAGTTCACAGTCTGGCCTTGTTCCTCTTCAGCCTTATACAGTTTAACTGTTAGAGTACACTGTCACATACTCCCCCTCTTGTTTCCCATGTAATGAAAGAAGCATGATTTTACCAGTCATCCATCAATCACTCTGTACAAAATTCACTTTATATATGAAGCAATGTAATCCTATTGAATAGCATTAATGCGTACCAGCTGGTGAAACTTCATGTTTCTGATATAAATCAACAAACATTTTAATAACTGAAAAACACTTAAACATGCAACAATTGCAATAATTAAAATAAGAATAAAATGCAAAATTTTCTTGCCTAAGGCTCGAAAATCAGGAAGCCATGATGTCAGCCAATCTAAGGTATGATCAAATCCCCAAATCGTATTTTCTTATGCAATCTTATGTAAAACCATTCATTCTTATTTTATTTTGTGTATATTAGTTTCAACATGTTTACTCTCCTACACAACATGACATATTAATTAATGCGCGCACACCACCTTGAACAGCTAAAAGCATATCTAAAGCTAATCTATTTTGCAAAGTCACAGTGGATAACTGGGATATTTCTTTTTGTAAAAGTTGCAATGTGCCGAATGTCAAATTTTCTACAGATTCCAAAGTGGCTGAAATGTTAACTATAGCTTTTTCTAATTCTGTTATTCCCAAACTTGGGAAAAGAGTCCGAACAAATGGATGGAAATCTGTATTTCTGTCTATCAGAGGATTAGAAACCTCTCGTTTCATCCTATATCCCAAGTTCTGGACTTCATTTTGGTAAATATTGGAGTATAATTGCTGTAGAGGAGTAATATAGCCAATGGTCCACCTCCCTGACCAATTCCAAGGAAGAGTTTTATATGCCCAGGACCCGCATATCCAATACAGACCCTTCTGTAACAAAACAGGATACCTTTTGTAAGGTGAGATTGTGGTTATCCTTACAATAAGTTTTATAAGTTAATGACCAATTACTTTGTACTCTACATTGTCTATTAAGAAATAGACTATCCCCAGGATTAAATCTTAGTACACTAGTAGTAGATGTACAATTGGTAGCGTTTGGTTTCTGCATTAATCCCGTACCCAATAATGTATAATGTGTTTTACCTTTGATAAAAACTTCCTCTGTCCAATTTTTACTAGTATTACCACAAAACTGTGGCTGTGATAAATTTCCAAAATTTGCCCCATAATTGTATATAAGAGTATAGTTGCAGTATGGATATTTACCTATGTGTTTGGTTCGTAAAGAAGTACCATTTGGAAATTTGTCCCCATTACTAACGCATAAAGGAGCCAATTCCCTCAATTATACTNAGTCTGTTTTTAAACAAAAATCCAGGCTGGGCAGGGTGGGTGGGGGGTGTCCCCCCTTCCACCCATGCAGCCGGGGAGGGGGAGGTAATTCATTTATTTCATTGAGTTCAATGCGGACACAGCGCCCCATTGAACTCAACGAAATAAATCCGGTACCGGTATACCGGATTTAATCTGGGAATCCGGTTTTTGCAGAACCGGTAAATCCGGTAGCCGGTAATGGGCCCGGGGTCCCACCTCTACTCTCGAGTATAATCTTGTACTGCATGCTTATTCCTGATTTATTCATTAAACTTCTTTTAACTGAACTTAGTATGATCCAGTGGAATTGCTGATCCTAACATTGACAGAACACAGATTGGGGTTAATTCTGTGTTTACAAACACAGGTGAATCTAGAAAGAAAGAGTCTGTGCAGGGAAACTCTACGGCTGAAAAGGTGACAAGAAGGTTCACCCATTGCAGGTTGAATCAGTTCTAGAGAGTGAGCTGATCCAGTGGAAGCTGCAAGTCAGGGAAACTGAGTCATGACAGCCTAGAGTGGGGTAGTGAGACCCCAATCCCATGACATAATGTAATGAGGGAAAAAAAGGTGTCATTGAAAATTGTGCTGCTAGAAAAAGTTGGAACTGAAGATAAAGATAGACATGGTTTAAATTCCCCTTCAGTAGAACCTACACCCTATCCACAGGAAGCTTTTAGGACATGAGGCACACAGATTATTGAATGGGCCCCTAAGGATATGGACTCACCCACCAAATCACAACTAGTGGGACATGCTGCATTCCAAGCTGATGTGCAGGCCTGTCGCAGCTGGTCCAGGGGGTTCCCAGCCAAAGGCGCGGACATCTGTGTTCCCTGCACAATATTCTAGATAGCACAAAGACTTGGTAGGACATTAATCCTTTTGTTGCTTGCATGGGTCATTTATACCCATACACCAGAGGGGTGGGAAGAGGTGTTTTTAAACGAGCAAGGCGATGAAGGGGGGGGGGAGTGTCTGTGGTCACTGAGCGGCACTGCCACGGAGCACCCACTCAGGTGGAGTGTGTGGGGAGGTATTCACATAGGCAGCTTCCAGTGTGGCTACCGCAGCCACAGAGACAAGCCACCATGCACAGACCATGGGGGAGGAGGAGGAAACACGCTGGGGTGGCCTTGCAATGACCATGTTTTTGGTGTGAGTGCTGGGGAAGCTGGGCTCTCCAGCACTCCTGGCCAGTACTTGTGACTTGCAAAGCCGTGCCCCCCACCCACAGTACCTATGAGCACTAGACAGGTCTGCTGGTGTTGCTGACCACCCCAGGGGCCTGCCATTGCCGTGGACCTATTTGCCTTGACAGTGCTCGTGAGTGGCCATGAGTGGGTCTGTGTGGCTCACAGAAGCGTGCAACCTCCGCTCCAACTTCAGACGGGCAGTCAGATGCGTGACTCCTGGGTGGCCATGCAGGGTAGCATCTCGTTTAAAAATACCCTGTGTGAGGTGGGTCCCAGCTACTGAATCTCCAGCTGAATCCAGCTGGAGTGATTGAGTGCCCTGGCATTGCCAGTTCCAAGTATTAAAAAATCATGAAACAGTCCCCTAAAATCATGAGATTTTAAAAATAAATTTTGGGGTTCTTTTAATCCACCTTCTGGTTACTGAGTCTTTTGGTCACAGCAGAGTCCCATTTCAATCTCTTCTCCATAACCACAAGAGCTGAAAGCATTCACTTAAAAAGAGAAGTTGACGTCCTCACCATTTTAATAAGGATACAAGGCCAACGCAAAATTGCCTTGCAGGTTGTGGTCCCTTGTCGAGGAGGAGGTCAAATAACAAGAGACAGTTGAGGATTTGTTATTGGTTCTGCTCCAACCGAGGAATATCTTGCTGATGCAGCTAAGACCTCAGTCATTTGTGTTTCTCTTGACTGACCTACACCAACTGAAGGAGACACTGACCATATCCCTGCTACTCGCCCTCCTTACACCAGGTTTGCCCTAGAATGTGGTACTAAAGAGCTAGAACTCATTTTTCAAGCAGAGACAGAGCAGAGCTATGCCTAGAGCAAGTATTACCAGTTGTTACTTGTTGGTCACTAGCCTGCAACTTGTCATTATGCCAACATGTGTAAATGTTCAGTGTCTGCAATGTGCCTGCCCCTCATTGGTAGCCCCCAAAGGCTTGCAGAATGAGAACAAAGAGCATGTCATTGCACCTGGCCACTGGAACATCTGGCAACACCTTCCCCTGCAGCTCCTCCCAGCCCAGCCCAGTGACAGTTCTAGCTCTGCATCTGGCAACAGGAAGCAGTGAGAGAGGCAGAGGCCATGTCTGGACTCTGGAACCCCTGGCCCACACAAAGAACGTATGGCTGTTGGCTGCCCTCATCTCCTTGATGCTCTGAGACAAATCACTTCTGGTCCCTAGGCTAAATACTTCCTGCCACATTTGCCTGCTATCGCCCACCCAGACATGGAGCTGCCTGCAGCTAGGGCTGAGCTCTACAGCCCCCTGGGACCAGTCTACTGTATCTCACCTGTGAGCAGCAGCAGGTAAAGCCACCCCCTACATACCTGCCCTTCAGCAAAATCACCTGCTCCTAGATTCCTATTTCAGCTGGTAGGAGGAGACTATCAGGTAGCCACATCATCTGTTCAGCCAGCTACACGCCCAGGCTGAGGTTGGCATTTTCCTTATGGAATGGATTTTCCTTATAGGAGGTGTACTGTCTGCTAGCACCCAACATCTTTGTTCTTCTGATGGATGTGGAGGCAGGCAGGATGAATCAGTTGGGGAACCCAATCTTTTTCCATAAGGAACCTTTCAAAATGAATTAGGAATATGGCAGTATATTAATAAGATAGCTAACGTGGACATACCTTTTCACCCTTCTTTTGCAATACTGCGAATCTTCTCAGGTTTGTCCATCATTGAAGAAGGAAAATTGGAAAGTCAACAATTGAGACTAGCAGCACTATTTAGTAGGGGTGGGACATCAGGGCAAATACCGGGTACCGGTTTTACCGGTTCCTGGATTTTAAAAAACCGGCTTACCGGATTAATAACAGTTTACCGGTACCGGATCTTTTACATTGATTTCAATGGGGAACTGTCCCCATTTGAAATCAATGGAAAAAAACAAAAACCTCCCCCCTCCCCGAGTCCAGGCTGTGTAGGTGGAAGGGGGGACACCCCCCACCCACCCTGCCCAGCCTGGATTTAAAGTTAAACAACAACAAAAAATTTCCCTAAGTCCCTAGTGCAGGCTCCGGGCCGCCGCCGCCCATTGGCGAGTGCGACCCAGAGCCAGCCAGCCAGCACCAGCAGCAGGTAAGTGTACCGGTACTGTACTGATCCCTGGGGTGCGGGTGGTTTAATACCCCACCCACCCCAGGGATCACCCTACCTCCCCACCCAGGGATCGCCATTGCCTACCTTGAGCTCCGGGCGGTGGCGGTCCGGCGGCTTCAGCACTGGCTGTGGCTGCTGGCTTCAGTACGCTACTAGGCCTTCCGGGGAAACCCGGAAGTTCACCGGAAGGCCTAGTAGCATACTGAAGCCAGCAGCCCCACAGCCAGCGCTGAAGCCGCCGGGCCACCGCCACCCGGAGCTCAAGGTAGGCAATGGCGATCCCTGGGTGGGGAGGTAGGGTGATCCCTGGGGTGGG
>QEPC01006972.1:19999-31355 GCA_003113815.1 Sphenodon punctatus
TTCTGTGTTTCCCTGTGTTTTGGGTTTATACATTATTTGTTTTAAGCTTGATGCGCATCTAGACTGTGTTTTCCGATGTTAACCCTGGAAACTCCTTGCTGCTGTGTTTTGCCAGTGTTTCCCTGTGTTTGGGGTTTATACATTATTTATTTTAAGCTTGATGTGCATGTAGATTGTGTTTTCTTCCATCCGATGTTAACCATGGGCACTCCTTGCTGCTGCATTATGCCATGCCACTGCCCTACCGTCCCCCTGGCTCCACCTACTATCCCCCTGGCTCCACCTACTGTCCCCTGGCTCCGTCCACCGGCGCGCCAGCCTTACTGCCCCTCCAAACTCAAAACCCACCAGCCGCCCCTGCTAACCCTTATGGTTAAAATGGTTAAAATAAACTTCTTACAGACTTCCTGGGGCCTCCCAGCAATACTAGGAAAGAATGAAGTGGGTATTGCCTGTGTTTCTGAGGTTAAGATAATCAAATCAAATCTTAGGCTCCCTCTTTATACACCATAAACCTGCTGTAACCCACCCTGAATGTTAGGGGAAGGGTAGGATATAAAATTAAATAAAATAGCAAAACAAATGTTGTACGCCTAATTTATGTGAGAACAGACTTTCTAAAGAGGATTTAAACTAAACTGGGTAGTGTAGGCACAGCTAGGATGTTGATAGTCGCTCTCTTGATCTTGAGCACAGGGGACTTGACAGCTTGGTCTGATGCAGCAGAATGACCAGCAGAGAGAACACTTGGTATGAAAACTAAAGCAACAATGTGTGCATCATGAAATGAATTTCTCCTCTTTCCTTCTTTGCAATTTCCCAAATAACCATAGGCATCTCCCTAGCAAGTGATGCTGAAAAGACTGAAGGCAATGGCCTAGGAGTCATGCAGCCATATATCACTGTAATGGATGCAGAGTGTCTAAATGGTCGGGCTGGGAAAGTGAACGCCTTTCTAGAACAACACAATACACTTTTTGGATAAGTGCCTCAGATTCTCTTGGGATAAAAAAGTTGTCAGCTCAACAGGGACAGCTCAAAAATGTCTTTTTCAGAAATGTGTTTTTTAGACAAGTGTATTAATTTAGGGCTCTAACATGAATGCTGAGCTTGACCAGGGACAAGGAGTGGGGAGCCTGTAAGAGCAGACAGGGCATACTCTTCACCCACAGGTGGCAGAACATCAGCAGATCTTCCACTAAAAATGAGTACCACCTCGCCTCATGGGAGGCTCCTCCATATGACAAATGGGCTCTGTCCCACTAAATCTGTGGTTGCTGCAGAAAAGTGGAATGTATTGCTGGTTATAGGTGACTCCAGCTTAGAGACAGGCACACACGAGACTCCATTACAAATGCAATCTGTATTACATCAGCATTCCAGGAAGAACATAGTAATCAACATACAAGAGCAGAGTCAAATTAGGCTATTGCCTAAGGAACTAGTCTACAGAATCACATAACCAGATTCACCAGTCGGCTTCAGTACATCACAAAAAGCTGTAAGGGAGGGGCTGGGTGCAGCAGTCTAGCAGCAGTTGTTTGAGCGAGTGGTGAGCTTCACTGAGCATGTCTGGGGCAAAACTCTGGGTGCCCAAATGGCACATGCTCTGTTCAGTTTAGGGGTGGGGTTACAGGAGGGGCTGAAGTTTCTCATACTGGGTTCCTATGAAGGCATCCAGCCACTGAGAGTAATCTTGGGGCAAAATTCATATTGCCCCAGCCCTAGCCAATGGTAGCAGAGAATAGGGCTGCCAGCTGGTTTGCTTTGCACCAGCTTGAGCTAGCAGTCTTAAGAAAACCCATCCACCACCATTACAACCCACTAAACCCACCCACTACCCTTCTCCCTCACCTTTAGCCAGGACATGCAGTTCCTTTGAAAGGAGGGAAGATCTGGGCAGTGGCAGCCCCTCCCCCAGGGCGTTGGGGCAGATGCCCCCCCCAGGCCCCTCAGGGGTGTCCCCATACTTGCTGGGGAGTCAGGAGCTGCTCCTCAGCTGATCCAGTGGCAGCGCTGTCAGTTTTCCTGCCTGTCTGAAGGCTTTGTTTACATTTTAACTCTCCTCCTGGAGTGCTCTGTGTTTGCATGTGCAGAAGGGCTGTGTTGCCTCTCCTCCTATGCTTTAAAATATTTTCTTGGCCCTTGCAACAGCTGCCTTTTACATTGCAAATTTAGTTTGCAGCAGAACTGTGTAGCATCTTCTGGGGGACAAGTGGAATTTCATGCTGCTGCTTTTGTGGTGTACTAAAGACTTAACACAGAGGGCATTCAGACGTGCATTTAAATCGCACAGCCACGGCGTCGTGCGATTTAAAGCTCCGCGCACTTCCGGGTTGATGTGAATGCACCGACTGCGCACATTTCAGCCTAATGCGAACTGTTGGAGTATGGTTTTGAAAGCTGCTCCGAGCAGCTTTTAAAACCGCACTCCAACAGTTTGTGTTAGGCTGAATTGGTGCATTCACACCAACCCGGAAGTCCGCGGAGCTTTAAATTGCACGATGCCGCCACCGTGGCTGTGCGATTTAAACACACGTCTGAATGAGCCCATAATGTTGTTGACTTGAGATGGCTTGCTTTGCTTGCTCTGTGTTTGCACGTGCACTGCGTGTGTGTGTGGGGTGTGTGTGTGTGTGTCCCCCTCCTCTCCCTCTGCCTGCAGTAGGATCTGATCAGACTGGGAGATAAAGCTCTTTGTAAACAAACAACTCCTCCCATGAGTGATCAGAAAGTTGTTGCTTTGTAAAGAAGGTTCTTTGAGATGGCTTCTAACATTCTCACAACTGGGTTGTGCATGGCATGCTCACCATATTCATATAATAGACCACGTAATGGTCTCGAGCTCCTCTAGTATAAAAAGCACTCTTCCCCCTCAGAATGACAGTTCCTTCCAACCCTTTCTAGGAATATTCCATGTGGGGTTGGAAGGGTGGGTGTTGTGAGAATGATCGGTGCCATCTCGAAGAACCTTGTTTACAAGACGGCAACCTTCTGTTCTTCTTCAAGTGGCTCCTCACAGGCCATTTTTACATGGCTCTGCTGGATGGGGGATCCATGGGCACACCGGTGCATGGGTGGGGTGTGCACATGGCTACACACGCATCCCCAATCACCCGCATCCACAGAGCAACCGCCATTTTCCCCAGTTGCTCCGTGCAAAGGGAAGAGATGAGGGGTGAGTGGGGATGCATGTTAGGCGGGCACATGCAAGCACCCCCAGTCACTGTGGGTGCATGTGCTGTGTCATTTACATGGGGCTCCCCCACCCATGAACACGCAGAAATCTCTGTGTTCATGGGTGGGAGAGGCCTGTGTAAAAAGGGCCACATTCTCACAGCTGTCTTACTTATACTATCTTAGGTAGGAATTTAGGATGTAAAGCAATATCTATTCTATCTTGGAAAATCTGCAAATATGGTTCTGAGATTATTATGGCTGCTATTTCACTAACTCTTCTTAATGAAGTTATTGCTAAAAGGAATACTGTCTTTAAACCCCCACCCCATAACCAGTTCATTTGTACCCCCCATATAATGAATTCATGCTGCCCCAGGGGTGCAAATGAACTGGTTATGGGATGGGGGCAGTGTGAATTGATCATAGGGGAACAACTGAACTGGTTATATATATGTATCTTTTCATGGCATAATATGCTTAATAGTTTGGCTGAATTTTGGGTGTCTTGTGTGTTTGACAGCAGTGCCCCTAGGCCCGCTGGAGAGGGGGGGCCCATCTTGACCAGGGGCCCATTACACCCTAGCTACGGCCCTGCTAATGGCTAGTCTTTGCGTGAATGTTCCCTCTCTGGTTGCAGCAGATGCCATTTACATTGCAAGTTTAGTTTGCAACAAAACTGCGTAGCATGTTCTGGGGGACAAGTCGAACTTCATGCTGCTGCTTTTGTGGTGTGCTAACGACTTAACATAATATTGTTGGTGACTTGAGATGAGTTGCTTTGCTTGCTCTGTGTTTGCATGTGCAGAAGGGCTGTGCTGCTTCTCCTCCAATTCTTTAAAATATTTTCTTGGCCGTTGCTGTTTTTCACCCTGTGTGAGACCTTGTCACCCTAATTTTCTGCTTTCTGTTTGTTTTGGGGGGTGATTTTGGAGAGGGGTGGATGGAAGGGTTTCAAATCTTTGCTCGAATGTTCGCTGCACTTAAAATGACCCCTTGCAGTGTCCGTTTCAAGACTTTTCTGTACAAGAAGGCCACCATGCCACATGTTGGTTCACTAAAGACTAGTCTTTGCATGAATGTTCCCTCTCTGGTTGCCGCAGATGCCTTTTACATTGCAACAAAACAGTGTAGCATGTTTTGGGGATAAGTGGAACTCCATGATGATGCTTTGTGGTGTGCTAAAGAGTAAGACTTCACATAATATTGTTGGTTTAAGATGGTTTGTTTTGCTCACTCTGTGTTTGCATGTGCACTGCTGGTCCCGCCTACCGTTGGCCAGGCCCCACCTACTGTTGGCCCTGCCCTGTGCCCCACCAGCCTTGAAACCCACCAGCTGTCACTGGATCTGGGGACAAGCGGACCTCCACTGGGAGGGAGCTCCACAGCCTAGGGGAGGCCACCAAGAACACCCTCTCCATCGTCCCCACCCAACAAATGTGGGGGACCTCAAGGAGAGTGTTCCCAGATGACTGCAGAGGCCAATCCAGGACCTGGGTGGTAAGGTGGTCCTGCAGGTAAGTGGGACCCCAACCATATAGAATTTTATAGGTAAGAACCAACACCTTGAATTGGACCTGGAAAAACTATAGATAACCCATGCAACAAGCGAAGTACTGGTGTTATATGCTCACAGCGGCCTGTCTCCATAAGGAGGCAGGCCGCCACATTCTATACCAGCTGAAGCCTCCGAACTGTCACCAAGGGTAGTCCCATGTAGAGTGCGTTACAGTAGTCCAGTCTTGAGGTGATGAAAGCATGGATGATAGTGGCGAGGTCGGAGTCTGAGATATACAGCAGATGTAACTAGCAGCATGTGCTCCTTGCCACAGCTGCCAACTCAGCACCCAGGCAGAGCTGCGAGTCTGAGTACTCTCAGACTACAAACCTGCGGGACCAAGGAAAGGCGAACCCCATCAATGATGTGGACCTCCCCCATCCCCCTAGCCCTGTCCCCCAGCATCACCTCCATCTTGTCAGGATTCAGCTTCAGATTGCTGACACTCATCCAGTTCTCCACAGCTTCCAAACACCAAGTAAGCACCGAAACTGCTGGGCCTGGGTACAGTTGGGTGTCATCAGCATATTGATGACACCCAAGACATACATCACTGCTTCAATACATCACAGGAAGCTGTAAGGCAGCATATTGATGACACCAAACCCCCTCACAACCTCACCCAAAGGCTGCATGTACACGCTGGACAGGAGAGGGGACAGAATAGAACCTTGCAGAATTCCACACGTGAGGTCCTGGGAAGATGAAGGACAATCCCCCACACCACTCGCTGAGTTCTACCAGCTAGGAAAGAGCAAAACCACTCAAGAAAAATTCCGCCTACCCCAACACGGTCTTGTCAAGTCATCAACATCTTGTGGTCAAAAGTGTCAAAAGCAGCCGACAGATCTAACAAAATCAAAAGAGGCAACCGACCCTGGTCCAACTCATGGTGGAGGTTTTTGACCAAAACCACAACCCATTACCAGGTTGCAAAATCCACCCTTACACTGCTATGATCGTTTACTTATATGAAGTGTGAATGTGGGAATGCCTGTAACTGTTACTTGCCATCACGCATGTTTTGGAATGTGGACATAGATTGGTTATTGAAATTCTGGCAGTGGTCATTCAAAAGCCATGCCTAGTGGGGATTTCCAACTCTCATCGTCAAACTCCCGCAAGATTTCCGGCATGTGGATGTCATCCAAAGTTGCAAGGGGCAACAGAGCATGGTAAACACCTATAGTTGAAAAGGGTACCTAAACATTTCTTCATGATGTCGCAAGAGAAATGAAATGGGAACACACAGCATGTGTGCAAGCACCCTAAAACATTTGTTGGTAGTTTTGTCTCCTTTAATTTTATGTATAATATTGTCAGACCTACTGTCAAAAATACATTTCTTGGGGCGGTGGGAATGAGGGGACTGGTATTAAAAAACAAACAAACAAAAAACCCCACTTTCATTTCACCATGAGTGCAATTCTCAGGTGAAACAGCTCATGTGCTAGTAGGGGTGGGAATTCCGGTTCTCCCGAGATCCGATATTGCCGGTATTTGGGTGTATCGGCTTAATCCAATAAATCTGATATTTACCTGNCATATTGATGACACCAAACCCCCTCACAACCTCACCCAAAGGCTGCATGTACAGGCTGGACAGGAGAGGGGACAGAATAGAACCTTGCAGAATTCCACACGTGAGGTCCTGGGAAGATGAAGGACAATCCCCCACACCACTCGCTGAGTTCTACCAGCTAGGAAAGAGCAAAACCACTCAAGAAAAATTCCGCCTACCCCAACACGGTCTTGTCAAGTCATCAACATCTTGTGGTCAATAGTGTCAAAAGCAGCCGACAGATCTAACAAAATCAAAAGAGGCGACCGACCCTGGTCCAACTCATGGTGGAGGTTTTTGACCAAAACCACAACCCATTACCAGGTTGCAAAATCCACCCTTACACTGCTATGATCGTTTACTTATATGAAGTGTGAATGTGGGAATGCCTGTAACTGTTACTTGCCATCACGCATGTTTTGGAATGTGGACATAGATTGGTTATTGAAATTCTGGCAGTGGTCATTCAAAAGCCATGCCTAGTGGGGATTTCCAACTCTCATCGTCAAACTCCCGCAAGATTTCCGGCATGTGGATGTCATCCAAAGTTGCAAGGGGCAACAGAGCATGGTAAACACCTATTGTTGAAAAGGGTACCTAAACATTTCTTCATGATGTCGCAAGAGAAATGAAATGGGAACACACAGCATGTGTGCAAGCACCCTAAAACATTTGTTGGTAGTTTTGTCTCCTTTAATTTTATGTATAATATTGTCAGACCTACTGTCAAAAATACATTTCTTGGGGCGGTGGGAATGAGGGGACTGGTATTAAAAAACAAACAAACAAAAAACCCCACTTTCATTTCACCATGAGTGCAATTCTCAGGTGAAACAGCTCATGTGCTAGTAGGGGTGGGAATTCCGGTTCTCCCGAGATCCGATATTGCCGGTATTTGGGTGTATCGGCTTAATCCAATAAATCTGATATTTACCTGTACTGGCATACCGAATTTTTAACATTGGCCGCAGTACTGGATTTTTTACATTGCGACCATTGAAGTCAATAGCCGCAGTGTAAAAAATCCACAGTGTAAAAAAACTGCGGCCAATGTTAAAAATCCGGTATGCTGATACCGGTAAATCCGGTACCAGGGAGATCCAATACCGGTACATCCGGTATTCTCCCCAGTGTCCCACCTAGTGTACCAGTCTAAGGCCACTTTTACACAAGGCGCTTAGAAGCACCTCTGGATCCCTGTATTCAAAACAAAAGCCATGCGGGGGGTGTTTACACGCTCCCTGCGCTACCGGAAGTGACGTGCCACCCATTCTCTTCAGTGGTGGTGACAGCAGACACGGGGCTTTCAAGAGGCGCATTCTGTAGTCCTCAATTTTCAGGTCTACAGAACACACCTCTTGGGTGAAAGCACCATGTTTGCAGCTGCCACCACTGAAGACAATGGGTAGCATGTCACTTCCGGTAGCGCGGGGAGCATGTAAACACTCCTCACGTGGCTTTCTTCTTGAATACAGGGCTCCAGAGGCATTTCAAAGCGCCTCATGTAGAAGTGGCCACAGTCTCAAAGGAGTGAATGGGAATTGTGCTAACTGCTAATATACATGTGCATTATCCTGCCAGAGGATTGTACTGTTAATGTGTTTACATTTCTGAAAAAGACAGGACTTGAACTCTGGGCTTTGCTGTAGCCACCCAGCAGGTAAAACGTACTATATGGCCCAACAGGGGGTAGTCCTGTGATAGGAGGAGCTGTGGTTCTGAGAGGGCTCTTTCGTGCTATCTCAGGAAAGTTCAGTGGGTGGGCAGATGGCTTCTGGCAACCAGCAACTGAGCATGGTGGGAGAGGAGCTTCTTTGTCAGATCAGGGAAAACCGCAAACTGCCTTTCCAAAATGAGGAGTCTTGGAGTGGAGGGAGTAGCAGCATTGTTCTCAGTCATCAAATTTTCACAGAGCCATAGTCACTGTATTTCTTCCCCTCAGGGATAGCTTGCAAATTCAGCCTGTGGGTTTGGTTTGTGCTTGTTTGATCAGGGACTCTCTTGTAGGCCTGAAATGACATGTGGCATTGTCCAACAATTCTGTCTGAAATCTGTTGCCGTTTTCCCAACACAGCATCCCCATACTTGTTCCGATGCTTGCTGCCGCTTTCTGCTATTGCCTGTCGATATTTCTTGGCAGTGGAGAAATTGTCAAACTGCCACAAGTCCAATAAAGTGTTGGAAAATGCCACAAAGTGTTGGAATGTGTTGCTAAAGTGTCAGAAAAACTGTCAGAACTATTGGTAAAACTGTCGGAACTTTCAGAACTGTCAGAAATTGTCACTATTACCTCAAGTGCCGCAGAATACCTTGAACTGTTGCAAAATAGATAGTACCATAAATTGATGGCAAATGCCATTGGAGCGGCAGCAGGACTACCAAAATGTCGACAGTAAATAGTGAAACGGCAAACAGCACTGCCGTTTCAGGCCTACTCTCTTGCATCTGGATCAGAGGAACAGCTTTGCCTTTTTGAACCAAACTTCTGTCTGCAGTTATCACTGTACTACTTTGTCTCGCACATCTTCTCTCCTGCAGTAATACATCCTTCTCGCCCCCTTCTCCCCCTCCTTCTAAAATGATTATATTCCCTGTGTGGATGAGCAGAATGGAGAAAAGATAAAACAGATTATCTTCTGCTTCATTGTGTGTCTTGCTCCTGCAGTCGGATGAATTCAGACCCCAAAGGTAAACTGTTTGTCAGATAAGACTTCAGGAGAGTCTCTGGATTAGATGGACACCAAACCCAGATGTTGAACTTGCAACCTATCCCCAGAAGCATGCTCTTTGCTGAGAAGAGGAGGAGAAATGCATTCAGTGTGGGTTTTTTATTCATTGTATATTCTATAGTAATGTGCTAAATATTTAGTGATCCTGCCCCCAAGTGGCCCTGCCCACTGCCTGACCAGCCTAAAAGTTCACTAGCCACCACTGCCTCACCCCTCATATAGGAAAGCAGGCCTGTGTGTGCAGCTTGAGCCTTTAGTGTGGGTGTGGGTTCTCTCCAAGGGATCAGCCACTTTGAAAAAATCAATACAAGTTTTGAGGGTCACATAGAAGTTGGGGCAGGGGACTAAAGGGGACATGAGGAGGAGGATCCAGATTATAAATCTGTGCCAAGGATCTGTTCCCTATCATTGAGTGTGTGCCCTCGCCTCTGTTCCCCCACCCTGAGCTTGGTCTTTCAGTTCTTGGGTGTAGGAACTGGATCATAAGAACATAAATAGTGCCATATTGGGTCAGACCTATGGTCCATTGAGCCCAGCATCCTGTGGCCAATCTCAGGGTATTTTCAGATGTGACAGTGGCATGATTTAATGTGCTTTAGCGCAGTTTAAACTGGGGGCCACTGTCACATTCAAATACACTCCCCAGATGTTTCCCCATGCTGGATCCAGACTGTGACTCAGGGAACTCCCACAGTTAGGATCCAGCTTCCAGACCCACAGTAAAGCAGGCTTTCACGTCTGAAAGCCCGCTTTACTTGGACCCAGTCCAGAGTCCTAGTGGTTCCAGGCACCATAGTGGCCGTCTTTGGCCACCATGGTTGCCCGTCAGCCGGGGGCGGGCCACTCTGTGAAGTGCGGGGACGGAACCAGGAGGACACACATCCATGTGTCTCCCTGCCCAGGCTACCATCATGGTGGTTTGACAGCCATCCTGGACCCCGACCGGAGTGATGGCATCCCCCCGGGTAAGTCCAGGATGGTGGTGGGCTCCATCATGTCTGAAAATGCCCTCAGTCGCTTGGAAGAAGTACCCAATCAGATCACAATGGGCACTCCATTTCCTGTTGTCAACTCCCAACAGTAAGAAGCTACGTTCCCTAAACCAGTAAACCTACTTGGCTCATAGCTGTTAATGGACCCTTTCCAAGAACTTATCCAGTCCTTTTTTAAACCCAGCTATACTACTGGCCTTGACCACATCCTCTCACAACAAATGCACATTCATAAGTGTATTGAGGGAAAAAATACCTTTTAAATTTGTTTTAAATCCATCACCAGTTAGTTTCATGGATGAAGGGGCCAAATCCAAGAACTGAAAAGGGGCAAAATAGAAAGTATCTGGGGGCCTTCCCATCCTTGCTCCTAGTACTTTAACAGTGTTGAATGTATAACTTTACGAGTTTACCTGGTGATGTAATGTCTGATGTTGTCTATTGTAGGTGAGACAAATGCACTGGTGGAGGGGAGGTGTAAGCATTTTGGAGCTAGGGGCTCCCCATGGTGTGTGAGGGTTTCTGCATGCAAGCTGCCACCTGCTGGTCAGATCAGAAAACTGGTGCCTTTCTGAGTCTTGGGCAGATGCAGGAGGTGAAAGGAGGCAGACACTGCTTCTGGGTGAGAAGGGTCTGTTTTTCTTATGCCTGAAAGGAGGAAAGCACCTGCAGTGAGAACCTCTGCAGGGATTTCTATATAAAGGGGATGTCCCTACTCAACTTGGTATGGTATGCATGCATCTTCAGGGTATTAGACTATGTATGGCAGGTGGGTAATGTTCTACTTCTAAGGCTCTCTGGAAAGCACAAAGACTCAGTCATCCCTGTCTTAAGGTCGAGGTAACTGTGTTTGTGCTCAAAGCAGGTTAAGTCACTTCTCATCATCTTGACCTGATCTCTTCTAAAGTCAGTAACCTGTGCTTGTGACATACTATTCCATTTCCCCCTCTAGGTGTCTCACACTGGGTTTCAGACACTCCTAAAATTGCTCCAGAAAATTGTGTGCAAGAGATCATCCCTAGGGGCAGCAAAGCCACACTTCCTGTTATAAAACAAGGTTTTCCAAATGCCCCTTATTTCAATGTCCCAGCTCCAGGGAACTTTATATAATAGAATCCTACGGCATCCTAGTGTCCTGTTTTGTTAAATTCCATCTGACAACCTTCTAGACACGGCTCTGTTTTCTGCTAAAATATCAACCCTTTGCATTTATAAAATTTTTTTTTAATTATTTTTATTATAATTTTCACGGATACAATATTCACTATTAAAACCTTTAAAGTTAAATACAACTGGGAGCTAGGGTTACAGCTTCGTTCCCCTACTAATTTATCCTTGT
>QEPC01006982.1:0-17168 GCA_003113815.1 Sphenodon punctatus
TAATAATAATAATAATAATGGCCAATCGTGGTCTGAGGCGAAAAGGGATGGTGATTGGGCAGACTGGCTGCTACTCCAAACCTCTCCACCCCTGGTGCCTGGAAGTCTGCTCCTCAGCTGCCTCCCCGTCCCTGTCACATTTTGCCTTCCAGTGACACGTTTTTGCCACTCAAACTCACCCGAACGCGATCCAAACTGACCGAACGGTTAGGTCATTTCTACGTTCAGAATCTAGTTTGGTTCAGTCAGTTTATGTTCAGGTTCGGTCATCCGAACAGGCCGAGTTTGGGCCAAACTCCGAACATCCGAACCGCGTTCGCCTATCCCTAGCTGCCACGGAGAACTACCTCTTGCCCCACTTCATGGTGGATGCCCATATGTGTTCCCGGGAATTCTACAGGGGTCTCTTTGCCTGGGAGTGTCTTGTACAGGGGCCCATGTTTACCTATCACCCTTCAGCCGCTCCCTGATCTGGCTATCCCATCCTCCTGTTCCGTGAATCCGTGTTCCCTGTGACTGGGCAGTGCCTTGCCTCTCCATGGGCATGTATGCTCAGCTCCATGTTCATTTGGATCCATTTGGTTCCTTCCCCCATCTGGCAGGCCCCTTTTGCACTTCTGGATCATCCCGCTTCCATCCTGGTTGTGTCATTGACCACCCCTGTCCCATTTTGTGTGGGTACATCAGTGCCCCTACCTGATGGTTGCGAGGGACCCCGTTGGCCTTTGCTCTCTTGTCCCCTGGCCCCCGTGGCCCCTCCTCCCTTCCTTGCTAATAAAAACTGTGGGTTGCATTGATACTGCTGCTGTGCTGGTGTGTCTGTGTACTGTTCTGGGCATTCCTCACAGGGCTCTGTCCATCCCCATGTGTGTGGTTGTGTGGTCTGTATCCTGGGGTGTGCTTGTAAATATGCACCTGCGGTTACAGGCCCCATACTATTATTGCTTATTGGAGATTGCCCTCAGTACCGCAGTTGTGGTTCCGTGTGTCAGTGTTCTATGTGTCTTGGGTGTTGCCCCAGTGTCCACAGGCGTGGGTTGTGCTTGGTTCAGTGGCTGATTCAGGGGGGTTTGTGTTAGGGATCACCGGGGACGTGAAGAAACAAACTGTGATGTGTCACTAGGTGCTCTGGGGGCTTCCTCCTGGATAGGTTATTAGGTCTCTTCGGTGGTGGGGGCCCTGCACGTCCTGATGAGTGCACACTCCTTGCTCTGTCTGTTCCCTCCTGGTGGCGGTTAGCCATGTGAGGGACCCCCTGGGTTCTGTGTAGCCCCCTGATGTTCCCTGGGGTGTGGTTGCCACCCACAGTGGGCACTTGGCTGGCCTGTCGTGCTTGCGTTTCCTGTGCCAGCTTTGCTGGGCCTAGCCCATTGCATAACTCTCAATTGTGCAACTGTGTGTGTTAGAGTGCAGGGTGCTGTCCCCCACCCCTCCCTGACAGCTTTCTTTGCCCTGAAGGGCTTTGCACACACTTCCCTCCATGTCCCGCAGTTGCTTCCCATTGGTCCTGCTCCTTGCTGGTCCAGGACTGCTACCGCTGGTCCTAGCACCCCCTGTTCATTCCCCTGATCTGCACTGTTGGCGATGGATGGGCAACAGGAATGACGGGCTGTTGACCATGACTCTGGCCTGTTTCTGGCCCACCTGTTGCCCGCCCGTGTTCCCACTCGATCACTGCCAGTGGGGTGATGGCATGGGTGATCTGGCAGGCATGGTTTGGGGTGTGTGCGCTGTGTGATGGTTATCCCCTGGATACCCCCTATCATTCCTTGTTCCCATTCCCCCTCTCCCTCTTCCTTATTTCTAGCTACTCTGGTTGTCCTCATGAGGGTGCTGTGCCTGGGGCAGATGGCCAGGCAGCTGCAGCATGCAGAGATCAGTAAGTTTACTGCGTGTGTACGGGGCCCTCCCCCCTTCTGTCCGTGTGGGGTGCTTCATTATTGGGGCCAGTGGACTGTCCTACTGGCACGGTCCCTCTCCCTCTCTCCCGTAGTGCAGATGATGATACCTGAGCAGACTAGAGAGCAGGAGGATATGCTCCAGCTACTCATGCACCTCCTCCAGAGGGTGCACCAGTTTGACCGCACCCAGGCGGATCTCAGGAGCTTGGTATGGGGTCAGTGTCCCTATTGAGGGTGGAGATACGCCCCACCATCTCTCTCAGTGACAACTCCCCAGCTCTGTTTTCCCGTTTTTTTGTGCCTGTGGATCCCTGTGTTTCATTTTTATTAAAGTTTATTTGCTCCTGTCTCCAGGTGTGTGTTTTTCCCGTCCCTGTGTGCTGGTCCATTGTGTGGGCACCTTCTGGTGGTTGTGCCATGGTTGCCTGGCAGGACCTGGGTATGTCGATTTCCACCACCCCCTTCCCGGCGGTTGTGCTGCATCTTTGATGGACCCCTTGGGGTTGACCCTTGGTTCCCTTTCCTGTGCATGGTGGCCTCTCAGATGTATGTGTTGGCTTCCATTTGGCCCCCTCTGGACCTATCATCCTTTCCCCCCTTTCCTATGGTCCCTTGGGACAGGGTGGGGGCGTCCCCATGTCTGTTGTCCTTGTTCTCCCCCCCTCCCTGCCTTGGTGTTGGTCCCCCCCATCAGCCATGCACATCTGTGGTTGGTGTTTGCTGGGCAGCTGCTGCTTCATGGCCGGTTGGTGTGTTCTGGGGTTTCCTCTCCCCTCCGTGCCCTCCCATCCTGACTGTGGTGTGTGCTTCCATGCCTGCCACCATGGCCCCTTCTGTCCCATTCCTGGCTCGTTGTATCAGGGGCCTTTGGTTTCTGTGTGCAGCGGCTTTGCCGGGGGGGTGGGGGTTTGTGTTGTGGTCCCCTGATGCTTCAGGACTCACCCATTCCCCCTGGTGGCCTTTCCTGCTACATCCCCCCTCCCCCTGTTGGGGTCCCCCCTGCCTCCTTGGTCATGCTGACATTCCTTGTGTGCTTGTGTTCACAGTTGTGTGTGGGCGGGTCCTGGTTTGTGGGGGGTCCATGGCACCCAGCTGTCTAGCTTCTGTTTCAGGGCTTACCAGGGGCTGCTACTTTGTATCTCCTGTCATCCCTGCTCCCTCCAACCCCGCCCACATGGGGTCTGGCAGTTTAGGGGCAGTGCTGTATGCCACGACTTCATTTGCCCACTGTCAGTCATGTTGTCTCGTCACTGTGCTGAGCAGGGTTTCCCCTCCGTTCGGTGTATTGGCTGTACGTGTAAACATCTTGGGTGTTTGCTCGGTGTTTCCCGGGGTGGGTGTTTGCCCACTGGGTGTGTGATGGCCCCTCCCCTTCCATCCCACAACCCGCCACGGCGCTGCCCATGTAAACGTCTCCCAGCTCGACACTGCTGGGTGTTTGGTGGGTGTGCTCACCCACCCATCTCCACTGACCTCCACCCACTGGGCATGTGATGGCATCCATGTCAAAAGGGCCATACACACAATTTAGAATTATTATTATTATTATTATTATTATTATTAATAATAATAATAATAATAAGTTTAGTCCTAGGCAATGGCTTAATAAAGCATGGACTAAGCAGAGTAATATGCTGGTGACCAGACCTGGTTTACTTCTCCACCCCCCCACCACTCTTTCTAAATATGAGAGAATTCTTATTTTGACTAAAGAATCTCATTCTCCTGCTTTCAGCAAATCAGGTTCTTGGCTGCCACCTTCCCAAGGCTATCTGCAAATCTGAACTAACAGCAATTGTTTTCTCTATGTTGCTGACATTTGGCCTTCAGTTTATTGACTCTGGCAAACTGAAAAACTAACATTAGAATTCATTAAACATTCAAATTGTGATGGTGAGGGACTCCCTCACTGGACAAAAAGTCTATAATTCTTCAGTCCATAGATGTGTTTACTGCCAACTGATTTTTTCCCCCCAGAAAAATTATTTCCAATACCTGTGATATCTTTATTTCATTTACACAAACAAGTCACTGATTTGTCATATGCAAAAATGCCATCTGCTTCAGGGGAACTTAATAAAAAACCCACCTTTTTAAAAAAACCCATCTCCAATGCCATCAGGTTGTACAATGGTGAACATAAAGCAGCTGATGTTGAAAGCCTCTTAATAAATATGTAGTAATATGTATGACATCCTTTTCTTAATATCAGTAAACTTTTTCAAAATAAAGTGGTGTTTAGTCTCCATGGCAGTGCTGTACAAAGGCAGGAGAAGATGAAAAGAAATTTCTAAGCAAGCAAAAGGCATTTCTCTTATCATTGCAAGATGTTGCTAGCCCTAACAGCTCCACCAACTCATCTAGTGGCAGCATTAGGCCACTTTCCCACGTGCTGATTTTCATGTGAGATATTGAACATGTGAGTTTGGTGGTGGGCTGCATGCCCGTATTACCATTCATCTGGGACATGGATCTGTTATTGGAAATAATGGATCCATGCCCATGTTACCCTGCTCCTCCCATTGCTCTGGGCTGGGTGGGTGGGTTGGGGGTGTCAGGAAAAGCCTCCCCCTCCCACCCTCTCCCAGTCCAGTAACTCACCTGGTGGGACACAGCAGTGGCAACAGCAGCAGGGATTTCTCAGTCCGGCTCTCCATAGCTTCCTCTGGCCACTTCCAGCCCCTCCGAACAACGCCTTCCAGGGCAGCCATGGCTGGATGACATCATCCAGCTGCAGCTGCTCTGGAAGGCCTCATCAAGAGGAGCTTGAAGTGGTCAGAGAAATCTATGGAGAGCCGGACTGAGAAGTCCCTGCTGCTGCCACTGCCTCCACCAGGTGAGTTACTACAAAGGGGAATTTCACTGTAAGTTTATCTTACGGTGAGAGTTCCTTGCACACGTTACAATTACACGTGAATTTAATCTCACTCATCTGTGATCAAATTCACATGTAATTTGTGCCTGCATGAGGAAGGGGGTTTACCCACATTACCCAATCTCAAGTTAGATAGAAAGTTTGTGAGATTGGGTAACTAACGTGAGCAAGCAGCCAGGGTCACTGCAGGGAAACCTGTGTTGCCTGTAATATTCAGCCATGAACAGAATATATAAGAGCTGAGAGGAGTGAAAATTAAACTGCATTAGATCAGGTCTTTCTAAGATATAGGTCATCAAAGTCTCAGTTGTCCTGTCTGAGCATTGGCACAGCAAGTAACAATGCTGACTACTGAAAGAGACTTTCACTCCAGTTTTATTTTTGGATGGCAATGAAATATTTCATTGAGAAATGGTCACTCTTGCTCTCGAAGATAAATAGCTATTGACTGTACTTGTCAAGTCTTTACAGATTGGAATGCTGGAAAGGGGGATACCACAAGGTGTGTCGCTTCATAATCATACTGGAAGGTATCATGGCCGTCTGGCCAATTTGTAACTTTAAAATGCAGAGAGGTAATGGAAGAAATGCTTGCTTCTGACAGCTGTTTGAAGTAATTCTGTTTTGTGGTAGCAAGAAATTGATGGCATGAGGTGGGTCCCCGCTGTCCCCAAAGCTATTCCTGGAACAGATATTTACACTTACCACCTAGATTCTTGAGTAGATCAGATATAATTCTTCAGTCCATAGATGTGTTTACTGCCAACTGATTTTTTCCCCCCAGAAAAATTATTTCCAATACCTGTGATATCTTTATTTCATTTACACAAACAATACTGCTTAGAAAACATAATCAATTGATTAGACGCTTCTCTATTGACTTTCAAACTCCCTCTTGTACATTTCACCCCTGAACAGCTGGTGTTTAATTCACCTGTAAACATTCCCAGTGTACTTGCTATAGTAATCATTCCAGAATTGTAGGAGAAGACAATGCAATTTCTCCGAGTTTCCTTTCTTGGGCAAATGATTAATCAATTCAACTCTATGAGAGAACGTCAACATGAGCTTCAGTTTAAAAAGAAACAGAATACACCCCGTGGTATCACATTGATTTAACCTTCCATAAAATGATGTTCTAACTATGTTATATAACATGAATGCAATACTCCCAATCTCCTGGATTATGTAAAGATTGTATCCCTAAATATCTCACCTTCTTAACAGGATTAATTTACCACTGATAGTTCATCAGATCATCACAGTATCGCATTAACACTAGATGGAAAGAAGCCAGTTGGCCCTTCTAGCCTGCCGTACTGTTCTAATCACTAAAGTCACCTTGCTGTTTAATATGGTCTATCTAGGTTTTCCTTCAAAAGTTGGCTCTGACTAGCAGGTTCAGTGTAGTGCTGAGGTGAAAGCAAGTGTTCCTGTACTATCCAAATACCTATCTTTGAGGCGTGCTTGTGACTTTTTGTTGGTATTTCTTCACTGTTCATTGATTCCACACTTATGCTATTATCAAGATCAGTGCCTGCCAATTTCTGTTATTTTCCATCGATTTCTGGTATTTTCATCAATTTTCAGTTTCTGGTATTTTTGTTATTTTTTGTCTGTTTCCAGGATTTTGTCAATTTATGACATTTTCTGTTAATTCACAGCATTTTCTATTAATTTATGGCACTTTCTCATCACTTGGGTATTTAAATACAGGGGGATGCACAACCCAAGATTAAGTCCAGTGGTGCACCCCTATGTCTGCCTGCCGCACCTGGGGCCATTTAAACGGCTGAGAGTGGGACTGCAGTGGTCATCTTCTGAGCAGACAAACGGCATCCCTGCCTCCGGCTGCTGCCCCAGAGCTCGGCTGCCCTCTTTACTGGCAGTGCTCCGGAATGTTCCGGTGCACTGCCGGTGCGGAGCAAGGACTGTCTGCCTCACCTCTGCTCTGCCTGCACATCTGCTGCACGCCTTTAAAAGGATGGGGCAGTATATAAACCATAGTGTTAGAAGTTCAGTTCATTTTGTGTTAGGGAAGCACAGTCGTAGTTCAGTGCCATTACATAGGAACTAGGCAGTGGCACGGCTACCATGGTGTGGGGAGTACAACTGAGCTCGGGCCCAGATCCCCCCATTACAGCAGCAGGCACAGTAGCATAGGTATGTCCAGTCCAGGACAGGAGTGGTTAAGCATCCCTCCTGTTCCAGGGACACACATACTGATACCAGAAGTCGGAAGGGGAAGCGCAGTAAACACCAGTGGGAGAGGAAGGAGGCGGCAGCATTGGCAGTCACGAGACAAGCAGGCAGGCAGCTCAGCCTGCTGCCCCTTCATTCTGCAGCCCCTCTCCGCTCTCTATGCCTCAGGCTGGTCAGATCAGAGGCCAGAGAATGGAGCTGAGGTCATTAGTAGGCTGAGTGAGCTGGCTGAGAGTGACTGCACCACCACCTGGGGTGTTCAGATCAGGGAGTGCAGGAGCCTAGGTGCCCACTGGAAAGGTGAGTGTTCCCTTCCCTGGGCTGGGGGCTGAGTGGAGGCAGGAGGTCTGGAGGGTGTGTGTGGGAAGTAGGGGCACTGGGGCAGGTCTCGGCTCCATGGGCTGGGGCTTGGAAACCTGCGTAACCAGAATGAAAGGATTGCCTGGATCTGGAGTGAGGGTGATTTCCCTTGGGATTTCCCTCCTCCCTCCCCACCCCCTCAAGTGTCAGTTCTCCCTGCAAGAAACTTTGCTGCAAATTGTCTGGCTGAGAGACTGATGGAGTGGGCTTTTGCGAAGATGATACTTTGGATTTTTTTTGCTGTTGTGGGAAAGGGTTTGGCTTCCTTTCTAGCAGAAGGAAGACGTGAGGAGAATTTAATTTTCCTCCCTGCTTGGTAACGTTTTTTTTTGCAGCAGGGGCAGGGCTTCCTAGTCTGGGGCTTAGGAACCTGCTGAGCCAGAAGGGATTGCCTGGATCTGGGGCGGGGTCAATTTCCCTTGGAACTCACCTCCCTGCCCCCAAGCTTCCAGTCCCAACCCTTCTCCCTGAAAGAAACTTTGTTGTAGATCATCTGGTTGAGAGGCTGATGGAGTGGACCATTCCTTGACCTTGATGCTTTAGGTTACTTTTGGTATTTTCAGATGTGACAAGATCACAGTGAACCACAGTGAATACCCATATGTGGTCACTGTGCCCTGCACGTCTGTTCAGCGGCCGCCAGATGTTCGCCACACTGAATACCCACATGGGGTCAATTTCAACCATGCTTCCCGGGCTCCTGGTGGGAAAATCCGCAGAAGTGTGGTGAAAGTGATTCCAGGCGGGCAGCAATAAAAGTAACGTCTGGTCGGCTATCACGGCCCGGAATCCCTGGCGGGATTCTGGGCCAAGGTGAACTCGGCCAGATGCTGCGGCGGCATTGGTCTCGCCGTCCGCCCATCTCCCCAGAGGGCGGGTGGCGAGGCAGTGTGGAGGGGGCAGGGCCCGCACAGCCCCGCCCCCTCCCTGATTCCCCGCCAGGATCCCTGGCACGTCTGTTTGCTGTGCCTGGGTGATCCTGGCAGGGAATCTCTGGGTTGTTTTTGGGACAGGGCGAAGTCGCTCCGTCACATCTGAAAACACCCTTTGTTTTTGTAGGAAAGGACTTGGCTTCCTCTCTAGCAGAAGGGAGAGGTGAGGAGAATTTTATTTTTCTCCCTGCTTGGTACCATTATTTTCCAGCTCTGCTCATGGAAATATTCTAGGGCTCGATGTAGTAAGATTTAAAGCTGCAGAGTATCCCTTTAAACTCTAGAGCCAGAGGCGACCTGGAAATCTGACATTTACTTTAATTTGGTTTTGCTAATTGCTTGGTGAGAGTCGGCCTTTGTTTTATGCATTTTGCTATGGCAAAGTAGTCTGTGAGAGAACAGTTCTGTTCAAGGATCTGTAACATTATCCTTTGTAGTATATTTTTAGGATCCCTCCCAGTAATTAGTACACTAGCTGTTAGGATAGATGTGACTCCAATTAACTTGGCCCTGTTGTTATAAGCATTGCTACTGTTCTTATTGTCAGTCACAGTCAGGCACAGTCTTTTCTTTGGTCTGGAAGAGTCTGTATACTTTAGCTTCTCTTCTATCATCCGTTACACATTGGAGTCACAAACCACATTTAAATTATTGGTCTTGTCCTACAGAAGATGTCTACATTTTTTACCATTATAATCTGAGGAATGTAACTTTATGAAGTTAATTTCACGTTTGCACAGTTTTTATATTTAAAAAATATTATATTCTAACCTGTATACTGTGGCTTGTTTGTTTTTTAATTTATACTTCCACGTGACTTATAGGGGGACCCATAATTGTCACCTGAGCCTGAGCCCTTCACAATCTTACAACGCCCCTGCAACTAGGTTTTCCAGTGATTCAGAAGAATTTGATCAATAATAACAATTCTAGAGAACTATAGGAGCTAGTCTCCTGATTCATAAATTCTCTTAACATCACTCCCACTTCTTATGACAGACCCACTGCCATGTAATGTATCCTACCATAAAAATAAGCATGATTTAGATAGCATGTCAAATTCACTTTCAAGCATCAGTTGAAGGATTTTCCTATGACACTTCAGTAGAACATATTCACCACCTTGTAAGTATTCTACAAATAATATTGGTGGGAGTGTCACCATTGAGATCAGCTGGGAGCACCCTCTTGCAGGTACCATCTGCCTGTGAAGTTTCCACAAATGAATGCAGAGAAGCATTCTCGGTGGCTGCCCTTCAATTATGGAACTCCCTCCCCTTAGAGATTAGTCTAAGCCTCAGCCTGCACATCTTCCAGAAGTGATGCTAGACCTTTCTGTTTGGCCAGGCACTTGGCAGGCAGGGGTAGAATTGGGTGGGATCGGGGTGGGGTGGGGGGATTAGAGAAAGGGTTGGGGTTAGGGGGATTTTTTAGTTGGTTTTGCATATTGCAAGCTGCCCTGAGCCTTAATGGGAAGGGTGGGGTAAAAGTCTGAATAAATAAAATCAAATCTAGTGATTTCAGAATATCTCAGGAAATTTTAGGCAGATCCTTTATCCCCCATCACCCTATTTATTGTATTTTTATATTACCCTGGCCTGTTTTGGGGTGTGTTTTTATGAGTGTTTTAATATATATTTATACTTGTATTTTATATTTGTTAGCTGCCCCGAGCTGTGTCACATGTGGTTTTGGGTTGCTTAATGTGTTGTTGGAAAATACACCTTTAGGGTTGTTGAATGTCCACACTCCAAGTGTGTTACAAGCTCTCATACACTCATACAAATGGAAAGGAAGTCCATTTCCTTACAGAGTGCTAGAAAAAGCAACTGACTGTAGGACCTGGCTCATGAAGGGGGATGGTTTACACAATCGCACCTGTGGGGTACACAAGGTTCCATCTGGGCACTGACCCTGACTTAAGTCTCAGACCTGGTCCACAGTTATTAGCGCACACACATTCACTCAACCAATGTGACAATGTTCTTTTAGATTCTGTGGTCAATTCAAGAGATCAGAGATAGACTGGAAATATATTGGCAAACCTCTTAGCTTAATATTTAGTACAAAGTTAACAAAACAAAATATATTTTTATTACTCTATATGTTAATACAATGTTACTCTCTCAACATTCATTCAATCTCTCATACGTTACCTATCATCCTGTCAGGGTGGCCAACCCATAACAGAGGTGATGGAGCTGCCAGGACCTGTCCATTGATGTTGAGATGGTACCATGAGCTGACGTTACAGGCGTCCCTTGGTGTTACAGGCATCCAAGTTCCAAAAGACATCCATCTCATATTTATAGGTCTCTGGTTTCATAGGCCATGCATATATTATTAGGCAGAGTCTGTCCTCCCATACCTTCCATGAGTCATTTTGACTAGGACACATCTGTTCTCCTACGGTTCCTCTTTTCTGACCAGTTGAACTTTGTCCCATTTCATAGATGTCTGTTTTCAGCCTTATGCCCAGAACTGTTGTATAAGCAATTAATGTTCAAAATCAATCTATGCTTGCAAATTTATTATTATTATTAACAAACATTTATATAGCGCCAGCAGTGTACCTGGCACTTTACAAAGTGATAAAATAGACATGGTCCTTGCCGTGTAATATAATGTTCAAGCTGTACTGGCATCTTGTGTAAGTCTTAGTAATGTGGTTTGCAGTCAAAATCTTGCAAGCTGTCAAATTAAAGTCTGTGCATAGTTCAGTTAGGGGCTTTTGGCTTCAAGCAGTTAGTTTCTTGCAGTTTTAAGCATTTCTTGCAGTATCTTCAGCCTGGACAATTCTAACTTCTATTATCATTCATACACCTGTCATTCTACACCTGACATTCATCTGTCAGCTGTTTGCAGGAAGGGTGGGATATAAATTGATGAAAATAAGTAAATAAATAAATAAATAAATAAATTCTGCACAGCCATGTTTTTAGTGTTGGACAAAGGTCCATCTCAGGAGAAAGAGCAACTCTCTCACTCAAGAATCATAACAGGCCCTGTAGGACAACCACATCCATAACAGAAGGTGTGGAAAAAAACACGCAGCTGGTTCTCCGCCTACCCACTCTGGGAGGAAGGCAGGCACTGGTTGGGTCAGGTCAGGGCACAGAATAAACGTGTGCCCAACCAGGCCAGGTGTTGTGCCCTCCCCTGTCCCATCCACCGTGGGGGAAGAGAACAAACATGCAGACAGGCAGCTCCGCTACCGATGCCCCCTAGCACCCTGCCTCCCACCATGATGGGCAGCCCTGATTGCCAAACAGCAAACAGATGATCTGGCCATGTTGGCCCACTTGGGTGGCCCTGGGTGGCCCTTATCCCAGGATCTTTCAGGGGACCACATCTGGGCTAGCTGCCTTCCTGGGCCAGGGCAGCAGCAGGCCCACATTTGGTGGCCCAGAAATAGACATGCCCATGGTGTCTCTGGCCCAGGTGGGCCCCTGTCATGTCTATTATCACCTATCATCATCAGATTAGTGGTTCAGCCTTCAGTAAAAAGATCTGCTTGCATTACATATTAATAACAATTAAAACATTAAATGCTTCCTTAGCCTCTGCTGTTCAACAATACAGGAGACTCAATATTTATACTACATATATTAACTTTTCTCATATTTAGAGGACAAAATAGGTATACCTTTAACCTAAATTAATTCCTTTACTGCAGCTGCAGCTGTTCCATCACTGCAGCTGTTACACCTTGGGCTGTCAGGGAAAGCAGTTCAAATGTGCTGTCCCCCTTCCATCTGGGAATCTGAGTAGAGGGCAAGGCCCTCCATGCCACAAGTCAGCTGATGAGCCATCCACACAGGACAGGACAGGAACTCTCCTTCCTGCTCCCTCCAGAAGCATTGGACCCCAGGGAGGAGCTGCTACCTAACAGCTGATCAAGTGGGCTGGATGAGTGTGCTTACCTGGCCCACTGACAGCAGATTGAGTGGGGGAGGGGCAGTGGAGCACCCTCACCTGGCCTAGGTTGTGCACCAAATAGCTGATTGGTGGGGCCTGGATGAGTGCCCTCACCTGGCCCAGGTGCACGTGCCAAACAGCTGATCAGGAAGGTCTGGAGGAGTGTGTTCACCCAGTCTACCAAACAGCTGATGGGGGGTGGAGGCGCACCCTCACCCAGCCCTCGTGCATGCACAAAACAGTTGATCAGGAGTAGTCCTCCAGCCCCCCCCATCAGCTGTTTGGCAGCCAGGGTGAGTGCACTCCTCCAGACCTCCCTGATCAGCTGTTTGGCACATGATAAACAAATAGGAGGGGCTGGCTAACAGATGGGAGGGTCGAAATTAGCCTGGATTAGACCAGCTGGACAAGCCTTAGCCTGGGCTACATCGCCAACCTTCTCTGAACAATGTGTTCCATAGAAGCTTGCTGCCCACCCTGAGGCTGAAGTGGGCAAACATCTGGCAGCCACTGAACTAAGGAGCTGGTGACTGGTGGACTACTGTGAACTATTGTCTCCTTCTTTTCACCCAATGTCAAACTACTACTGTTCTATTCAACTGCCATGGAACTTTCCATATCTGTGCTCAACCACCTTTGTTCTCTTTCCCTGGAGCTAGCTAAAGCCATTCTGCAATCAGGATTAAGTCAGTTGTTAAAACTTCTTCTATAGCTAGTTTGCTTGCCACCATTATTTTGGTTACAATGAGACAGTGCTATGAACAGGGATGGAAACGTAGGTAAGGAACTATTCTAGGTACAGGAATTTGAGGGTTTCCATTTTTATTTATGTAATTTAGTTATATATATATAACATTTTGTATCCCACCCCTTCTGCCAAAGGCAGCTGGGGACAGCTAACAATTTTCTAAATTATAATAATAAATTAACAATAAATAAAAAATATGAATACAATTAAAAACAATTAATAACAAAAGGAGAACATTAAAATATAAACAAAAAACCAACCATCCTAACTCACTACCCCCCTCCTATCACCCATCTTCCACACCAAAGGTCTAGTTAAACAGCCAGGTTTTGCATAATCATTGAAAGGAAGAGAGGTCCAGCATCAACTGGGAGTTCCACAGCCTAGGTGTGGCCACCGAGAAAATCCTGTCCATAGTCGCCCACAGGGGTCAATCCAGAGCCTGGGAAATGAGACAGTCCCACAGGTAGGTAGAGCCCAGGCCATGTACAACTTTATAGGTAAGCACCAACACCTTGAACAGGGCGCAGAAGACTATAGACAGACAGTGCAGAGAACGGAGCACTGGTATAATATGCTCACAGCAGCCCGTTTCCAGAAGAAAACGGGCCACCACATTGTGCACCAGCTGCAGCTTCTAGACCATCACCATGGGTAGCCCCATGTAGAGGGTCTTACAGTAGTCTAGTCCAGGGGTAATGAAAGCATGGATGATCAGAGGGTAACTCCCCTAGAGCATTCCGGAATTAGTTCTCTGGAGGCAGACCAATTGAACTGGTGCTGCACCTCTCTGGGGGCAGACATTCACCAGGAGACTACTTATTTTCACCAAGATAAGTAGGGCTTTGGGTGTGGATACCTAGAATATTCCCTGAAATTTGGGAAAAGATCAGATGCAACTTTCAAAAGTAATTGTCGGTAAAAATAGATATGTGGCTGGTATGGTGGTGACCCACCTCAGCCGAAGTGGGAAGCCATGGCAAACACAGTCCAGACCAGGTTGGGGTGCCAAACACACATGTCCATGGTTGGGGTGCTGGGGAAGGTGAGGAGCATGCCAAACATGCGGCCAGTCCCATCCCTATGCTGCACCCAGCACTTCACCCCCTGCCCTGATGGGCAGCCAATGGTGACCAATGAGGCCAGCCATGGCAGCCGGCCATAGAGAACCCAACCTGGGCTATGTCTGCTGGTCTGAGGAAAGACATGATAGCCCACTGTCGCTTGCCTTGGCCCGGTCAGGCAGGCCTTAACCCCGGGCTTTGACTTGGGAGACTTCCTGAGATCAGAGCCCAGACTAGCCACTGACACAGTCCGGGGCAATCCTGGACCAATATCTGGCAGCACCTGCACAGATGTGTAGGCGAGGTCCAGGACAAAGTGTGACGAAGCAGGCCACTGCCAGGTCTGTTTTACCCATCATTACAGATGAACAGGCAAAACTTTCAGAAGAATGCTTTGGTCTCTCTTTGCTGTACTAATTATTTGGACTATTCTAGCATTAAAAAACAGTTTCTATAATTTCCAGTGAAGTGATGCTGAATTTTGGAAGCAACTAGGTTGCAATACTTGTACAACATGACACAAAGGCAATGTGGGATGAAAGCAAATTTGGATCTCACACCAGAGACAAGTGAGGGGAAATTAGAGATCTGATTCAGTCCTAATCTAAATTAACCTTGTCACATAACACTGATTACTTTAAAAATGATTGACAGTTCAAGATATTGTAACAGTATATTAGCACTATAATACATTCAAAGACTGATATGTTTTCCACCAATCACCTTGTGGTTCCCCTTTGCTATTCATTAGTAATATATTGTCTTTTCTTCACTATGTAAATGTTGCAGGGCCCATACAACTGTATAATTAATAGGGATGGGTGAACAGATCATGGTTTGGGTTCGGTCGTTCAGTTCGTCCGTTTCGTCCGTTCGGTTCGGTCGTGTTCGGTTCGGTCGTTCGGAAAAAGTATCACAAGACCCCGTGATCGCACCAGAAACTGGAATTCGAGTGCATGCGGCGCTTGTGTGGGTGAGAGCTTGTGTGTTGTGGCTGCTGGGTGTTCGGTTTTGATTTGTGTGTTTTGGCTGTGTGGTGTGTGTTGGTTTTGGTTTGGCTGGTTGGTGAGCGTTGGTGGGTGCTGTGTGTTGGATGTGGCTGTTAAAACAAAAAATGGAGAAGAAGGTGACCAGTGCCACCACCATTAAACGCCAGGCCTGGGGGAAGGCCAAGGTGGCAGAGCTGGTGGTGGAGGAAGAGGTTCCTCCTGCCGCTGCAGCTGGACCTTCGGTGGTGGAGGAGTAGCCAGAGCCGGCAGGCACGGGAGGTGCTGCTGCCACTGCTGCCAGGTTTGTAAACTTTTTTTTTTACTTTGAGGACAAGAAACTTAAGGCTCTATCCATTAGAGCGAGCTCACTGGCATGCGGGTGGGTGGGTGGTGGGCATCAGTCAGGCACAAACAGTGGGCAGCAGCAGGTAGCAGTGGATGTCTGCCACAGAGAGAGAGGGTACTGTAGTGTGGGGGACTCTTCCAGCAGTCAGGCACGAGTACGAGCAGCACCCCCACCCAAACATGCGCCTGCCAGCCATCCCTAGAAAGGCTATCCACTCTCCAGTTGCCATCCCTACCTATCACCCCCAAATAAGGGCAGGATTTGCACGTGCCAGCCAGGGTCTTTCCAGTTGCCATCCCTAGTTCCCCAGGGAAGGCAGGATTTGCACATGCCAGCCAGGGTCTCTCCATTGCCATCCCTCCCTAGCAGCACCCCAAGGAGGGCAGGATTTGCATGTGCCAGCCAGGGTCACCATCTCCTGTTGCCATCCCTAGCACCCCAAGGAGGGAGGACTAGAGGCATCATCATAAATGCATATTACTTAGATGTTGTTTATGTGTTCCTGTTTCAGAGAGGAATCGGATGCCGGCCCCAGCACTGGTGCCACGCCGCCATGCAGGACAACGAGGCAGAGGTCAACTCACCAGTGCCACCCCCAGACAGTCAGTGGACAAGGTCCAATGTCTGGAAGTGGTTTGAGAAGCACGAAAAATACGCCATCTGCAAGGTAAGGCACGGGGGCTGGAACAGAAGTCCCCTGCAGAAAGAGATTGGTCACCCACTCACCTTTGGAGGAGACAGAATGCAGGCAGGGCTTGACACAGACCATTGGTCTGATGCAGTGTGGCACTTCGTATGTTCCTATCTTTTTATTTTCTTTAGATCTGCTTCAAAAGATTAAGGAGGCAGAGAGAGGGGACCACATCAGGGCTAATCACCCATATTGGAAAGCTCCACAGCCTGACGGTGAGGCAAAAGGAGGACACTGGTGTGGCCATGGAGCCCGAGCAACAGTGCCAGAAGAAGAGGGGGAAGGCAACCCGGAAGTTCCAGCATATATAAAAGCCCTTCCCCCTCCTCTAGCCCCGATATGGAGTCCCCCGTGCCCTGGGAGTCTGCTGAGGATGAGGCCTTTCGGGCGGAGGTGGAGAAGCCCACCTGGGACTTTGTGGATGCCCTACAGCTGCAAGCAGCCAACATGGAGAACCAACTGGTAGAACGGTTCCAGGCGGTCAAGGTGCGGGAACAGAAGGTGGAGGCGTACGCGCAGTATGTCTGAAAGTACGTCTCCACCGAGATGGCCAACCTGGAACTCTTCTGCCAGTCGGTCTCTACCTGGCAGGTGGCTGTGGCAGGGGCCGTCAACTATGCCATTGAGCACGGTTATGAAATGCCGGCAGGTGTGATACCTCCTGCCCCTACCTCCCATGCACCCCTTCTGCCTTTTCCCAACTTCCGAGGGACAGGCCCAGAGACTGAATAAATAGATAGATAAGTTTCCTTTCTAGTTTAAAATGTTTGGTTTTTATTTTATAATGTTGTTGTTCTTGTTGTTGTTGTTTTGTTAATAAAAGTTATATTTGTTGTTATTGTTACAAGCTTTGTTTGAACTTTCCAATCTTTTATCCCTCTGTGCAGACGTCCAGACTGGCAGGTAGCAGAATCTCATACAGCTTGTTGATCCCTACCAGCAGCACCTGGCACCACACGTTGCATAGCTAAGGTATTAACCCAAAGATGTGCCAGCAGCAGGGTCTCAACTTGAGACAGCCCCCCAGGAGGGGCAGGGTTGTGCCTGTGTGAGTGTGCCAGAGAGAAAGAGAGACAGGCTCCTTGACAGAGGGCAGCAGGTGGAAGGAGCTGGTGGTTGGAGGGACTTTATTTCCATCAGCT
>QEPC01006982.1:17268-27630 GCA_003113815.1 Sphenodon punctatus
GTTTTTGTCACCTGAACTCACCCGAACACGATTCGAACTGACCGAACTGTTCGGTCATTTCGACGTTCAGATCTAGTTTGGTTCGGTCAGTTCGTGTTCGGATTTGGATTTGGGTTCGGGTTCGGTTGTCTGAACAGGCCGAGTTCAGACCGAACTTCGAACTTCCGAACCGCGTTCACCCATCCCTAGTAATTAAAAAAACTACTTTGTCACAGTGTATTAATACCTTGTAAATTATTTGTATTACAGTGCTGCAAATATGTTCAAAGAACAGGTGATAGAGATATTACTTACTGTAGCCCAGCGTGATGCCATCCTTTTTTAAAAATATAATATAATGCCAGTTGAATATCTGGCATGTTGCTATACCCCAGTATAGATAGTTAATAGCTACAAAGTGGGTAGATTCAGATATTGAACCATACAAAAACTAGACATGTTTGAATTTGGGATTTTTTTTCACCCCATCACGTATGGAAAATTTGGGTCAAATTACACCATTTTATTAGAAAGTCTTGTGAACATGAATTTTTACTCCAGAATTCGCAATTGTGGCAGAATTGTTATGATCCACAGGAGTGATCTGAAAGTATCTCTTCTCTTGTCACCATGGGAACGTATGGAACCTGGATGTGTTGGTTTGTTCATATCAGGGATATTGGCACAGTTTCCTGGGGATAAATGATTATGGAATCAAATCTTCACCACCTGCAGGAAGAGCAGTATTCGCTATGAAAGAGAGACATAATTATATTTTACAAAGATATAAATGCAGGCTCAGTGCAAAGATTAATGTAACTATTAATATGCCTTGCCATTTTCTAGATTGGCTAGCTTATCAAGAAAGACTCGCATCACTGTATGAAGAAAATCACTAATAGTACTGAAGTTCTGATGTTCTAAATTCATTAGAGCAAATTTTAAAAAAATTAAGATGAAAGTATTTGGGGGGGGGAGGGGTTCGGTCTTTAATTAACTTCTGTCTATATCACAGAATGTTTCCCCCCCTCTCCTTCCTCCTGCGTTATAAGCATTAATGGTACTGCATGTACTGTTGTTAGATTGAGCACTTCTGTATAGAGGATTGAAGTGGGGGGGCGGGAAGGGACCAAAATTAATCCTTTGAGGATCCTTTCAACAGGCTCGTGTCCAGGTGCCAGGCAGTGTGGACCTAGAGCATGAGCCCCTGAGGAAACTGAGTGAGTGAGAGACTTCTCATCTTTGCCATCATACCCTGAGGCCAGACCAGAGAAATGCAATTGATACACCACAGTGTTCAGGACTGAACTTGCTGAGATGGAGGGGATCAGGTGATTCAGGCAACTTCTGATTGGATTCTCTACAGTGTATATTGACTCTTCATACAACCTCTTGACCAACTAGTTTGTTCACCTCCCGAAGCTAGACCTTTGAACCCAAACTCCTGTTGATCCTTGTCCAGCCTGGCTTCCAGACACCTCCCCTTCACCTGCATCCACCTCCTCCAAGACTGATTCTCTGCCTTCGATTACTGTGTTCCTTGACACTGACACTGTTTAAGCCCTTTGGTCTGTTGACTCCTTGGATGGAGTCTCTGACTGTGACCTTTGGCTTGCACGCCCTGACACGGATTCTGTCTGAAACCCCTAGCTCTATTCCCTGTATTGACTGTTAACCTTGTTCTAAATCCTGGTCCACCATCATCCTACTCGGCTTCACAACTGATTCCAATCCTGCAATGACTTAGGCCCCAATTAGGTTGAAACGAATACCTGCAAAAATAGGTATACTCGACAAATTTCTGGTACCCAAATTGATCTGACAACTTTGGGTATCAATCAGTACTTGATTGTGACCCGATTTCGGTACCTGATGTCATGGAACATCAACTTCCAGTACCCATTTTTAGACTTCTGTACTGTTTCTTTTACTTCCAAGTTGGAAGTTCCAACACTGTTTTTGGGGGTTTCTGTCCCAGAAAGTTGACTTGTGGTCCCAAAAAGTATACTTCAAGTTCCAATTTGTCAACTTCCAGTTCAGTTTCTTTTGTTTTCTGTACCAGTTTTTTTTCCTTTCCATTCTTATGTATGAATCGGTAATTAGAAACTCAAAAGAAAAAATTGATACTGGAAATTATAGATTTTTGGGGTATCTGTGTACCTGATTGGTACCTGGGTAGCCTGTTGAATACTCAGTGCAGTACTTGAAAATGTGAGTATTACCTGCAAATACTAATTCAGTACCTGGTTCAGCTCTCACCCCAATCCCACAAGGTGTAACAGTGATTTAGGTGAAGATGAGATCTGTAGCTGTTGTTTTCATATTGTTCCTTGCCTTCTCTGCTTTTCAGCTGAGCAACACCCCTTGCTCAAGTCCATCCCAGGATGTTATCTGTTCCATTTCCACTGTGAAAAGAAGTCCCTGTCTTGCTGACTGGCACACTTTTTGTTAGCAATTGGAATTCAGAATGTTATCAAATACACCTCGCATTCCTCATCAGCTATGATCATTATCATACTTCAGGGAAGATGTTCTGCTAATGGACACAATGGCTACTCAGGCTGACTCAAGACAATCATTCTTAGGGTGAAAACAGACATGCTCATAACTCTGCTTTAACACTACGTAACATTTCTTACGCATGTTGCAGGGCTGTACTGGTGCCCTATACAGCCCTGCAACATGTATAAGAAATGTTAAAGTGATGTTAAAGTGGAGTTAAGATGAATGTCTGTTTTCATGCAATATTAGGAAAACATTTCACGTGAAAAATGTATCTGAAAACAATAGCAACGTCAATTTAAAAAGTCACAAAAATTCCAATAGAATCTTTGGGTTCTGAAAAAATTGACTATCTTTAAAAAAAAAAAAAAAATTCCCCTTCTTCTTTGTGTTTGGCACCCTCTTAAAAAACTAATTCACAGAATAAATGGAAATGCCAGCTCACTGAAAATATCAGCTTAGTGTGCAGCAGCAGACAAAATAGGCAAACAATGTTAGTAATTATTAGAAACGGGATAGATAAAATGGAAAATATAATTCCATAATATATGGTCCATGGTATATCCAACACACCTTGACTACTTTGTTCAGTGTTTAAACTCATGATGTGTCCACAC
Organism: Sphenodon punctatus; assembly: GCA_003113815.1. Taxonomy (NCBI): domain Eukaryota; kingdom Metazoa; phylum Chordata; class Lepidosauria; order Sphenodontia; family Sphenodontidae; genus Sphenodon; species Sphenodon punctatus. The sequence goes on from QEPC01006982.1 coordinate 20,367, forward strand.
ACCTTAATATTGTAGGCAGTTCCAGTCACCCTATTTCAAAAAGGATTTAGCAGAACTGGGAGAAGTACAGACAAGGGCAGCAAAGAATATCAAAGATATGGAGTGGCTTCCGTACAAAGAGAGACTTGAAAATTAGAACTTTTAATCTTAGAACAGGGGCAGTTGAGGGGGTCATTTATAGTTGATTATAAACTCATGTGGTGCAGATTAAGAAGGGAGTTATTGACTTTTTCTCAATGGAATTAATTTGGAAGCAAGTTTAAAACCAATGAAAGAAAGTACCTTTTCACTCAACACATATAATGCACTGTTAATGTATAGAACTCATTACCATGAGATCTTCCAAATGCCAACATTACAACTAACCAGATAGGTTCCTGGTCGGTAGGTCCATCAATGGCTACTAGTAAATGTGAAATTTCTGACTGCTGGAAGCTGGAGGTAAATGACAGGAGATAGATTATTTTGTACGTTCAAAATTATCCAGCAACGATTATCCCTGCCAGAGACAAGATAGCAGGCTAGATGGACTATTTTTCTCACTCAGTATAGCAGTTCCTATGTTCCTTTAAGTACAATTTTCAGCAAAGTCTTAACAAAGTCCTAGTTCGTGCTATTCTTGCAGACAGAAATTTTGCAATTCATATGCACTATTTCCAGGGTGCTTTGAGATACAATATGATTTGAAGGTAAGGTTTTGGAGTTTTGTTGGAATTTACAATAAAGCTCCCATAAGGGCCTTCAAATTCTGCAAGGCCTTTTATATCAAGAATAGCACGAACTAGTAAACTGAAGAGAAAAAACAATTGATATCTTGACAAACATGAACCTTGAGTAAGTAAAAAGATTTCCCCAGGTAATCAGGGTTCTGAAGGCTTAACAGTTCTTATACAGTATAAAAAATACTTACAGATGTCAGCACTGAATCTTTAAGAACTCTTCCTTTATCTCAAGCCAAATGATATGTCTGCCTGCCCTGTTTGCCTTATTGCTTTGTAAAGTGCATTGTTAATTTATTAGGGGTGTGCATGTCATTTTTCTTGTAACAATAACGATAACAAAAATTGTCATTTTTGTTATTGTTATTGCAATAACAAAAACGACAATGGAGAATAACAATAATGAAAATGGCAATGTCGTTATCGTTGTTATTAGTGCTTTGGCAGTTTGGTTTTGGAGGGAAAAAGTGGAGAGGGGAGGAGGGAGCAGACATCTCGGAGCCCTAAACAGGGATGAACTCTTGAACTGTGCCTGTATTGGGAGGGGTGAGCAGCTCAGCAGTATCTGATGGATGTATCGCTGACCAATGAGCGGTGCAAGCAGGTCCCAGTAGTCTCATGGCACTCTGTGATTGCTCAATGCCTGCTGCCTCCCACAAACAATCAGGGGGGCTCTGGGGGAGGACACTGCAACACTTTGTAATGGGAGAGCCAGGCTGTTTCTCTCTGTTATGTGAGAGCTCTGCCTGTCAGGTTGTGTTTACACAATTGTGGTGCTTGCACACAAAAAAACCTCCCTAGCCCTCATTGTATTACCAATACCCTTCCTTCCTCATACCCTATATTTTACCTTCTCCCTTTCCCTGCTCTTCTTCCCCCTGTACATTATATATAGATAGGTAGTATAGATTAGATATAAATATATATTATAGACATATAGAATAGATTAGAATAGTTATATAGATAATTGATTAAATAATAGATAGTTTTCCTTTTTCCTTCACCTGTCTCCCTTAGATTTAGATAGATATTATTTGTGTACATATAGAGAGATATTAGATATATAGGTATTTAGGCTAGTCTGTTTTATTATATATATTATGTTATATATATATATATATATATATTATTGTGGCCCTATAGTTAAGGGAGTAGCAAGCTCTCATTTAAAAGCACCTATGCTGTTCAATGGGAGTCAGTAGAGCAAAAACATCTGGTTGGTGACCATTCTAGCTTTCCTCCGTCATGTATTCTGTGATTACAAACAATGAAGGGGAATCCAGGGTCCAGGGGCGGGGTGGGGGCTGAAGGTGGGGGGAGGGTGTGTCCCCATTTCTCACCTGCCTCTGTCTGCTAGTAGTGCAGCAGCAGCGGGACACTAGACTAGGAGATAAAACTGTTTCTTTACAAACAACTCCTCCCCATGTAAGTGATCAGATGGTTGTTGCCTTGTAAAGAAGGTTCTTTGAAATGGCCCTCAACATTCTCACAATTGTGTTCTATGCTCACCATATTCAAATAATAGTCAACGCGATGGTCTTGAGCTCCTCTAGTATAAAAAGCACTCTCCCCCTCAGAATGACTATTTCTTCCAACACTTTCTAGGAATATAAGAAAATTCCATGCGGAGCTGGAAGGGTGGGTGTTGTGAGAATGATTGGAGCCATCTCCAAGAACCTTCCTTACAAGGCAGCAACCTTCTGTTCTTCTGTGGCTCCTCACAGACTGTTTTTACACGGCTCTGCTGGGTGGTGGGTCCGTAGGTGTGCCGATGCATCGGCAGGGCATGTTCATGACTGCACACATCTCTCCACTCATCCCTCACTCATCCGCACCCACGGAGCAACTGCTGTTTTCCTCGGTTGCTCCGTGCATGGGGACGAGATGGGGGGTGAGTGGGGATGCATGTTAGGGGGGCATGTGCACACATCCCCACTTACTGAGGGCACGTGTGCCGCATCATTCACACAGGGCTCCCCCACCCACGAACACGCAGAAATCTTCATGTTCGTGGGTGGGAGAGGTCCGTGTAAAAAGGGCCACATTCTCACAACTGTCTTTCTTATATTATCTTAGGTAGAAATTTAGGATGTAAAGCAATATCTATTCTATCTTGGAAAATCTGCAAATATGGTTCTGAGATTATTATAGCTGCTATTTCACTAATTCTTCTTAATGAAGTTATTGCTAATAGGAATACTGTCTTTAAAACCCCACCCCATAACCAGTTCATTTGCACACACACACACCCATATAATCAGTTCACAATGCCCCAGGAGTGCAAATTAAATGGTTATGGGTGGGGAGCAGTGTGAATTGATTATATGGGGGTGAGGGCACAAATGAATTGGTTATGGGGTGGGGGCAGCATGAATTGATTTTGGGGGCACAAGTGAAACTGGTCTCTTTTCATGGCATAATGCACTTAATAGACTGGCTGCATTTTTAGTGTCTTGTGTGTTTGATAGCAGTTCCCCCAGGCCCGCCAAGATGGCTGGCACCCCTACGCCTGCCGGTGGACACAAAGAGTGGGGCCCATCTTGACTTCTTGGCCAGGGGCTCATTGCACCCTAGCTACACCGCTGGTCTAGTGTGTGTAACTGATCAATTTGAATGAGTGTGTGACGTGAGAGCATGTGTGTGTAGTGTGTATGGATTAGTGTGTGTGTGTGTGATCAATTTGAAGGAATGTGTGAGATGAGAGCACGTGTGTACTGTGTCTGAATGACTGTGTGTGTGATTAGTTAGAATGAGTGTGTGTGAGTTGGTGAGAGCATGTGTGTGAATGAGTGTGTGACCTCTTTTACACAAGACACACCCACACAGTGGCATGGGTGGGTGGGTGCATCTTGTATGAAAGCAGTAACTTGTGTGCTCCTGTGTAACATGCACCTCCACCCATCACCCCATCACAGAGAAACCTGCGAAAAAATAGGTTACTCCATGTGGGGGATGTTGGGGGATAGGTGAGTGCCTGTGTGCACCTGCAGTGTTCTTGTGTCTGGGGCCAACTTACGCATTCACAAAACTATTACGTTTAAAAAGAAGGGCAAATTACCTAGACAAAAAACCCTTCGGTTTAAGAAGCTTGTTAAGGTGGCATTACAAATTATACTCAGACGTTAACATGACAGTAAATTGTATGTTAAGACAACTTTATTAAATATCAAACCAATCTATACATTTTTCTTTTCTTCATTAATAAAACAAAATTATGACAACTGAAATTAAACTATATACATTCCTCATCACCTATAAGTATTGTTCAGTCACCATACCACACATATGCAGCTTAATTTCAGTTGTCATAATTTTCATTTATTACGAAAAAGCCCATTTTGTAATAGGAAGAAATCATTATTTTCTAAAGAATTAATTTTTCACTGCAGTGATCAAATTGTTGCTGATTACAGCATGCAACTTTAGAATTACTGTTGGAGTACTTAACTGAGCCTACTGCTGTTGTACCAAGCATACTAGAACTGCCATTTTTGTAATGGTTACTTTCTCTACAGGTAAGTTCAATTTTCCATTTAGCTCATAATTCATTGTCTCCTTAAAATAATGTGCCAAAATAATGCCACAGACATTCTTCACAAATTAAAATTCTGCCCATAAATTCTTTCATTTGAGATTATTATTAGATTTGTCTTCAGCCTTTTGCCTACGTTTCTCAATAAATTCTACACAAATTCCTCTTTGACTCAAGATTAAGTTCCTCAATAAATCCTCATTAAGTTCTCATCTTTCACTTGAGTTCCTAATTTAGTTCCAGTCTAAAATCAGGGAAATATATGTTCATCTTCCAAGGCCAATGTGCTGTTATATCTAAAGATTCATATGCATTCAAAGCACTTTGATTTTGTGATTAAGACAAATAAGCTTCTTCCTCTCCAGAGATATGCCAGACTGTCTGAATATAATTCAACCACTGAGAAAGAAGTGTATTGATGAATGGTTTAATAAAGTTAGTTTAATACACAAATATGAAAGAGCAGTTGCTGGCAAGGACAAGTATGGTATTCTCAAGAACATGAGAACGTTCAACATTAACAAGGACTTTTTGGTGACCTGAAATATAGAAACGTTTTATCATTTATTATTTATATCTTGATATGGCCCAAAATGTGTAAAGCATTTCTCAAACAGAAAAGAAGACAGAATCTGCCCCAAAGGATATAACATCTTAAAAGACCAAAGGTTGAGGAAGGGCAGGGGTGAAGGATACAACAAAACCTCTTGATTTAATATCCATTAAGATCAGTGTGAGATTTTCCACTGATGTCTTCGGATGTAAGATGGGGTTCCAGCAGGATCAGGATGGTATGAGGCATATGTCTTGTTAAAACCACTGAATATCCCTCATTCCTCTATGTTCTTCAGACTAATCTTCAGCTTAATTTCCATTGTCACCCCATCATGCACTTCCTTAGAATATGAATAAGCGACATTCACACTTCCAGAAAAAATCTGGAAGCCAAAACATGCATGGGGTTTGGCCAGTGCAAAAGCACCCCACCCCCCATGTACAAATACCAAGGGTTAGACCTGTCTCTTATACACATCTAGATGTGTATAAGAGACAGCCCCATGGCTTTGCTGGAAAACACCTGGAAGAGTGTAGAGCAGGGAAATTCAGCTCTGTACTCTTCCGGGTGTTTTCTGGCAACTCTGTTCAGGGGGCTTTCGCACCAGCTAAGCCCCGGACATATTTTGACTTCTGGATTCTCTCCCGGAGCCAAAATATGCACGGACAGGCCCGGAGCTGAAGGTGTGAATGTGGTCTAACTCATAAAATTAATGGAGAGCTTTGTTTATCTAGTTGTAGACACGGAAGAAAGTAAGGTTTCGACACAAGTGATGTTAATGGCTTTTAAGCCAACTTCACCAAGGATTTTGTATGCAGAGGGTTGTATCAGTATGGAAAGCATGATGCCAGTTGTATAAGAAATAGACAAGCAGGTCATAATCAATTTGAATTATTATGCTACTTCTGTTATTACAGCAGAACTTATTTCAGCATTCACCTTATCCTTTTTGGTAAAACTTGTCAGCCTGCTTTTAGTTTTTTGTGAATGCACTGTTGTAGAGCCCAGCTATACATGTGCTTTCCATATACAGAATTTGCACTTTATTATGAACATTGGGCTTGCAAGTCTAGGTCTTTTATATTTGTACTTCATGTATTTTTGAGCTAAACACACAGACTAAAACTAAAACTTGGCCATCATAATTGAGGTCAAGAACAAGAAGTGTATATCACAAATCCAAAAAGGTAGCAAGGACCAAATGAATGTCAGCAGGGCTTTTTGGTTTCAAAGCCAAAAAGATATATTTAAAAAAATTAAAAGCAAGTCCAAATGAGCGAAATAGGAAGGAGCACACACACTGACAAGTTAAATGTAAAACTATGAAAAGCAAGGCAAGGAACAACTTCACTAGAATTATAGAACGTCAGAGTTAGAAGGGCGGTCGAGAGCCATCTAGTCCAATCCCCCACTTGGGCATAGAATGACTACAGTTACAACATTTCCAACAGATGGCTGTCCAGCCTCCTTTTGAAAGCCTCCAGTGACAGAGAGCCTGAGGCAATATGTTCCATTGCCAAACGACTCTTACTGCTGGACATTTGTTCCTGATATTCAATCAAAGTATACCACCCTGTAATTTGGGCCCATTATTTCTAGTCCTGTCCTCTGTAGTAATGAAGATCAGTTCCTAGCCATCTTTCTAGCCCTTTAGAGATTTGAAGACTGCTATCATGTCTCCCTTAAACCTCTCTTTGCTACACTAAACATATCCAGTTCCTTCAACCTTTCCTCATAAGACTTGATTTCCAGTCACCAGACCCTTTATCATCTTTGGGTGAAAACAGACATGACGCTAACCACCCTTTAACCACCCTTGGTGGTCATTTATGCATGTTTCAGGGCTCCATAGGGCACCAATACAGCCCTGCAACATGCATAAATAACCACCAAGGGTGGTTAAAGGGTGGTTAGCATCATGTCTGTTTTCACCCTTTGTTGTCCTCCTTTGAATCTGCTCCTTGTTGTCAATGTGTCTTCTTAGAATAACATGCTTAACGCTGGAGACAATACTCCAGGTGAGTTCTCACCAGTGCTGAATAGAGTGGAATTACAACCGCCACTGACTTGGAAACAATGCTTCTGTTAAAATTGCATTAACCTTTTCTGCAGCCACATCACATTGCTGACTCAGTTTCAGTCTGTGATCAACCACAATCCCTAGATCATTTTTACATCTGCTGCTGACAAGCCAGGTATCTCCAATATTATAATTGTGCTTTTGTTTTTTCTTCCCTAAGTATAGTTTTTCACACTTATCTCTGCTGAATTTCATTTTACTGATTTCTGCCCAGATTTCCAGCCTATCAAGTTTTTCTGGATTCTAGTTCTACATTCCACCATGTTAGTAACCTCTGCCAGTTTTGTGTCATCTGGGAACTTGATAAGTATTCCCTCTGCCCCTTCATCCAAGGCCCTTTTTACACAGAGGCTCTAACACCCATAAAATGGGTGTTA
>QEPC01006982.1:27730-45847 GCA_003113815.1 Sphenodon punctatus
GAGGTGTGAGGCCTACAACAACCCAGCCCACCCCTGGGGGCTACATGGGAGCTGTTCTGATACCCCACCACACCACCCCTGTTGCCCAGTAATGGGCACGGGAGGCAATATAGTGCAACCAACATTTATTTCACCTGCTTGTACATGTGCACACGACCCCTCTCCCTCCACCCAAGCCAGACCCCGCCCCCTATAGTGCCCCTCACCTCACAGTGCCCTCCCCCTTCCACCCCTTCCCCTCCGTCCCCCACATTTCCTGGGTTGCCCCCTTGCGCGCCCAGAGGCCGCTATGGAGCTCTGTGAGCTCTCCTCCCCCCTTCTGTCTGTGTCCCCAGAAGTGCCCTGGGATGCCTCCTGGGCCGGTGGGGGGGAGGTGGTTGGGGGAAGGGGGGCAGGGACCCGGGAGGCCCTCCTGAGCAGCTGCACCCTCCGGGGGGCAGGGAGGACCGGGAGATGGATGCGTGGCCTCTGCAGGCGTGGGGGCGACTGGGGTAGTTAGGGAGGTGGTGGGGGTGCCAAGGGGCCCGGCACAGGGCCCGGGGCAGGCAGGGTGCCTGGAGGGGTGGCTGCCTGTGTTGTTGTTGGTTGCCTGGCAGCGACGCTGCATGCTTTGTCCCCGGTTGGGAATCATTTCCTTTGATTCCGGCCGATGATTGCCATCCAGACATTACTTTTTGTTGTTTCCCGGTGAGGATCTCTTTGACCACGCTTTCGGAGAATGTCCCACGGGGAGCCCCGGAAGCGTGGTTGGAATTGACCCCATGTGGGTATTGACCGTGATGAACATCTGGCAGGCGCCGAACAGACGTTCAGGGTGCTTTGGCCTCGCCACAGGATTGACTGTGGTTCACTGTGGTTGAGCGTGATCTTGTAACGTCTGAAAATACCCACTGATACTTGGGGTGAAAACAAATGAGACAGTAGCCCACATTAACTGACATAAACCCATGATTGACCTGCCTGTTGGTTAGGTAACCACAAGATGGTCAATCTTTTCTGCCATGGGAGGGCAGCTGCTACCCGATGTGTCATTCAGAGAAAGTGATTGATGCAGCATCAGCCAAGGCTGGCCCAGTTGGGCTAATCCAGCTAATATACTGTATGCCTTCCCTTCTGTCAGGTCCCACACAGACCATGGAAGTGGTGGTGATGGTGGGGTCCATCAGCACTGTGGATAAAACCAGAATGTCAGCAAGGACTGGGCCCAGGAGCAGCCTCCACCGGCCACCTATCAGCTGATCTGACACAGGCGGGGAGTGAGCAGCCCTACCCAGTTGCCTGTCAGCTGGTGGCATGGGCTGGGAGAAGCTTCCATCAGCAGGGAGGCAGGTGTTCAGCATATGGCATGGGTGCTGCCTCAGCCCATGTGTCAGGAAAACTGGCCCACAGGGTGCTCTCCAGGTGCAGCTCTGCCCGGGAGGGACTGAGGGAGGCCACCTTTGCCTCAGGGGTGACAGAACCGAACTGAGCCCAGCCCACATGGTCCCTCCCTGATTGTTTCTCACCCTATGTGGCAGTAGGACTTGCAGCAGTGGTGGCAAGTGCAGGTGTGCAGCGTGTGGAATGGATGCTGCCTCAGTCCATGTGCCAGGAGGACCAGCCCACTGGATGCTCTCTGGGTGCAGCTCTGCCTGAACAGAGGTATTTTCTCTGTGCCCTGGACATCAGTCAGTGGGAGCCAGGCAGGGATAACAGTGCCTTGCACTGAAAATGGGGCCATGTACAGCCCTCAGACGGGATCGCTCTGGCGATCAAGGAGTCCAGAAGCGCTCCAGAGTCTAGAAGCGATCTTCTGCTGCTGCTGCTGGCCACATTTCATGGGCCTGGTCCTACTTCTGGCAGTCGGTGGCTTTCTGTTCCTAAGTCCAAGTTCTGTGTTCATTTCCTCATACCAACCTAGGGCATGGGGGCAGTGTAGCAACTGTCAGGAGACTGCACGTGTATTCTGCTCTCTGTGGAGGTTCCAGTGTGGGCCTACATCTGAGAGAAGATATTTGGCACAAAAACACAGCCGTGTCTGGCTTTTGTCAAGGCAAAGGTATGTTGGAGTCCATACTAGGGCTGGTGGGGAGGAGAGGGGTTGGAGTGTCACCTCCCCACACACACACTTGCAGAGGGAGACACGTGGGCTCTGTGCTGAGGGCTGGCTGGCTGTTGTGGGATATTGTTTTATTTTGTTATTTGAGTGGCAGTGGCAACCAGTGCATCAAATTGTCAGAAAAAATGAGTAATTTGCAATAAACACTTTCTAATTTGAATGTCCAAAAACCAGATTTTAGTGTTTTTTATCTGAATTGTTTTCAGAGAATTTCCAATTTTTTGGCAGAGAAAACTCAACTCAAATAATTTATTTGTTAAGCACTTGGCCATGACAATAAGAATAAAATAAACAATGCAGTATTCCACATCAACTAAAATTATTAACACACAATAAAATAATAATATATCAATAATATAACCAAATAAAAATTAGGTAAAACATTCTAATCTAGTCCGTATATCGGACTGCTGCAACTCTAACCGGAGTGACTTACTACTGGTTCGGCATACAAAGGGGGCCTACCCATCACAAATTATACTCAGGCAGGTTCCCTCTAATCATTGCAAAGACGGAAGGGGCAATATGGAAGCTCACCCACCAGTTATTCCCCGGCATCTGGTGGACATCAGTTCTACACAAGGGTGTCCATATGCCTTCCCCTTCTCGGGGATTGTGGCGGCACGCTTGACTCCTGTAACCTTAAGCCTCTAAGGCCAAGTACGGGATAATGCCCATATATAAATTACTTTATATAGGGAATAGGAACCACCAGAATAATAACAACCAGCCCTAGCGTGCTGGTAAACCCACCAAAACTTCCCACGGAAATGAGACCTCGTGCTCTGTGAGTCACTCAGGAAAGTTCCTGCAGGCTCCTAGCTAGCTCCAGTTGGAGGATACCCACGGCAGCTCGTCTCGCCACCACGATTTCCCGATTGGCTAAGATGTATTGTACCCTCCTTTGTTGATCCCAATGGTCCCTCCCCTCAAACCATGGGACAAAAAACTTATCCCGGATCTCCCTCGTCATTGGGCAAGACAGTAAATAGTGCGGAAGGTCTTCTACTTTAGCCTGACCACAATTACAGAATCTTATCTCAGCCGGGATACCCTTGAATCTGCCCTCAGATACTGAGGTTGTCATCATATTTAGTCTTAGGCGAGTCATAGCCCTTCTAGTTTTGAAAGTCTTTATGTCTGACAGATATTTCTCGTATCCCCTATCTACCTTTAATAGCGGATACCAGGGAGCAATGCGTTGCTCGTGAATTCCAACGCTTTCATCCTGCATACTAATATCCCTGATCCGAGCCTCAATCTGGGATTTGGCCTGGGCTGAAGAAGCAGGATACTTGCTCTGGAGAAACCTAGACTTGCCAAGTTCTGCTTAATAGAGCTATACCACCTATAGGTGACCAAATAGTTCTCTTGTTCCTTTAGACAGAGACTAGGAAGGCGGTCACCCGGCATATCTCGAATCCTCAGCCAATAGCTCAAATGGGCCAGCCTGATCTTGTCCTCTAGGGGGGCAGAGAAAACTAGGAGCCCTGGTCATGGGTTATTTGATCCTGCTGCTAGATGCAAATAGGATAAAAATGGATGCTATAAAAAGAAAGTCGTGTCTTTAAATATTCTTATGGAGCAGTTGCAATGTGCAATGTGATGCAGAACTGTCTTGAATTAACTTAATCAATACACAAACACCATTAGGGAAATGCTCCAAGTGCCATGGCAGGGGGGTGCTATATAAAAATATTTATTAATTATTATTATTATTATTATTATTATTATTATATTTTCACTTCCTGTAAGACTCAACCCTCAACTGCTTTGCTTCCTACAAGTATATTTTTAATATTAAAATGAATAACTAGTAGAATAAATAATCTAAATTATTCAACAGTCTGGTAGAAAATGATGGGTATACTTTTCTAGCTGGATAACATTTCTTAGAAAAAGTTCCTGTACCTTTTTTGATTCCTTTGACTCTACTGAACTTTGATATGTGTACAGTAAACTCGGGGATATTTTATTTGTCTTCAGCCCATGCCTGGGGAGCCAGGTCCTGGATTGGGATTCCACCAAACTGTAATTCGTTCTGTATTCCATTCCTAAAACTAGAAGTATCAGCAAAAGTCACTAGATTGTTGTTGTAATGTACTCCATGGCATTGCAGGGGGTAATAAAGGACTCTCTGAAACATGTTAAGTGGATAGTAACTCTACCATATGGAAACCGTTCTGTAGATGTGCACGGGATTTTTATTATCTCTGATCTTTACTGTGTACAACAGTGACTGAATAAGTAGCTTGGGCCAATTTATGTCCTTATGGAAGCCCTCTTGCTGAAGAAAATGGACATGAGATGGCATGTTTTCTACTGGAATCTAGTTTTGTTTGCGTCTTACAAATGGAGTCTCAAAGGTCTGATTTTAGGGATGCAGTCAAGAATGAATGCTTCCCCCAAATACTAAAACAGATGGTGCTTGGCTGATCTTGCTGGTTGGAGCATTTTTTTGGATGCAAACACAAATACAGTCAATTTTTTTCCTCCTTGAGTGCCCTTTATGACTACACAGACTGTAATCCTCGCTTTAGCATTTGAACAAGCTGTCCAAATAAACCGTAGAAAGATGGATGGTGTCCAGCATAACCACCTAAACTTGAAGGAAAGAAAGCATAAATAAAATTAATTAATTAAAATAATAAAATAAAATAAAAGGTACAATAAGAAAAATAAAGAATAAGAGTAATCTATAATAAAATATTCAGAATGTTGAGGGAAATTTTGATAGATACACTATTGATATTAATTCCAAGTTATGACTTGGTCTTTGAGTCCACATAACTTGGATCTATAGGCTAAACCCCAAAGCAGGCCCAACAGCTTGTAAATTTCATAGAAGAAATGGATATTAGGGCTGAAAGTTCATTCTGTTGTTTTTTTTTGTTTGTTTGTTTCCAGTTTTGTCAAGATTAATGCCAGTTTTTTGTTCGTTCCAGAAACCGCGACCAAACCAAGAATCAGCAGTGTGTCGGCTTAATTCTCACTGAGCAAGAAATTTTTTTAAAAATCACTGTGTATGTGCAAAATGGCCACCAGGTTGTCCTGAGCATGCACAGCTCTTTTCCAAAATGGTGGCGGCAGTGTCACCACCATTTAGGAAAAGGGCAGTCCATCTGTGTATGTGTGGTGGCCATTTTGCTTAGGTGCAGACTGGCTTCCCTTTCCCAAAATGGCAGCAATACTGCTGCTGCCATTTTGGAAAAGGGCTGCACATACAAAGAACAGCCTGGTGGCCATTTTGAACATGCACAGTGTTTTTATTTATTATTTTTTTACACCAAGAAATATGAGAATTCATACCAGAACAGATCTCGGTCCCAGTTCTCAGATTCTCTGCATTTCTTTTGAGAAGCTAAGATGCTTCTCATTTCAGACCTAGAAAGTACCCTATTTTTTTCAGCTGAGTCCGCACAGGACATCTGGAAACTAGAGTTGATTATGCAATGGCAGCTAAGAAACACTGACTTTGGGGATTTTAAATATTCAACACAGATGCCAGAATTCTCAAACTACTTATGCTGGCGTTTCATTGAAGGCACGGGTGAAGGATATGAGGAAAGAAAAATGAGACTACTCCAAGGTAAACCATTTCAGGATTGAGCCCAAAGTGTTATGTCATCAAGTTTAACATGCAAAGTATCTGTGAAGGTTTCTACCTTGGCACCACAGCAGCATTAACTTTAAATTTCTTTCCCCTAAAAGTGCAGTCAGTAATCGACAGGTTTTCATTTCCTTGAGTTTATAGTTAACAAGACATCTGACAGGAGTGGAGTGCTGGGAGTATATTACACTAGTGCTCTAGAGTCTGTTTTTAATCTAACAGCATCACTCACTGGCAGGTGAGTGTCACTCACTGGCAGGTGTTCTGGCAGGTGTGCGGAGGACGGGATCTATGCAAATGGGCTGGCAGTGGATGGGGGGTGCGCCCATGTAAACACAATGGGTTGTGGGTGTTTGTGCGTGCGCACTCCCGGCGCACACCCATCTCCACCCTCCTCCACCCATGGGGTCATCCGGGCCATTTTTACATGGACAGGGGTGGATGTGGGGATGGGTGTGCTCATGTGGTGGGTGGGTGTCCTTTTACTTAGGCCCTTTTTACACAGACGTTCTAACACCCATAAAATGGGTGTTACATTTTATTATACATGTTGCGGGGCACCACTGCAGTCAATCACCATGGGCCCTGTGCACACATGATGCTTCCACCCAGTTCCTCTGGGTGGAGATGGGTGTTGGCCGGTGTGTGGGGAGCATTTCCCTGGGTGGAGATGGGTGGGGGCGTCACTTTCGGTGAGTGTTGGTGAGTGTTTGATCCAGGCCAACACCTATCTCCACCTACAGAGCAACTGGCAGGGGCGTCCGTTGCTCCCTGGGTGGGGGTAGGTGGAGATGGGTGTTGACCAGTAACAAACACTCACCAACACCCACTGAAAGTGGCATTTACACAGACGCCCCCACCCATCTCCACCCAGGGAAATGCTCCCCACCCACCGGTCAACACTCATCTCCACCCAGAGGAACTGGGTGGAGGCATCATGTGTGCACAGGGCCCATGGTGATTGGCTGAAGTGATGCCCTGCAACATGTATAATAAAATGTAATACCCATTTTATGGGTGTTAGAGCATCTGTGTAAAAAGGGCCATAGACACACATCCACATCCACTCACCTCCACCCACAGGGCCTCCTCCAGTTTTCTGGATGGCCCTGTGGGTGCAGGTGAGTGGGTGATGGGTGAAGATGGGTGTGCACCAGGCACGCACGCACAAACACCCACCGCCCATGGTGTTTACATGGGGGCACACCCAGAACACACCCATCCTGCACCCACCGCTGGCCCGTTTGCACAGACCCCACCACCACACACCCACCAGAACACCTAGCGGTCCATGTAAAAATGGCCCCAGAAAACTGGAGGAGACCCAATGGATGGAGGTGGATGGAGGTGGGTGAGTGTCCTTTTACACAGAGACACATCCACCTCCACCCACCGCACGAGCACACCCATCCCACCCACCCACCCCTGTCCCTTTAAAAACTGCCAGAGTCTGCCTTGATTCCCAATAGCATTCTGGGCACAATTCAAAGTGCAGGTTGTGCCCTAAACAGTGAGGACTGGACATATGTGAAAAGCTGTCTCCATCAATGTACCATGTTCATACAGTATGGGCACGCAGAGAGACATTCTTGGTGGTAGTTCTAGTACTCTAGAACTCCTGTCCCCTGGAAGTTAGCCAAATCCTGAGCCTGAGTATCTTCTGGAGGCAGAGTAAGATCTGTTTATTTGGCCAGGCATTAAACAGATGGGGAATTGTTTTATTTGGTGTTTTCAGACAAGACACTCTCCACCCACTACTCACCCACCCACTATATATGTTGCAGGGCTGTAGTGTTGCCCTATGGGTGCCCTGCAACATGTATAGTGGGTTGGGAGTGTCTTGTCTGAAAATGCCCAATGACAACTTATATTTTTACAGAGCTTTTATTTTTATGCAGTTTTATTTTGGTGTGTGTATCCTGCTATATTCATATGTTTTATGCTGTTACCTACCCTAAGTCTTTGGAGGAAGGATGAATTAAAAAATAAAATAACAAAAATCTATTGTATATTGAAAAACACACACCAGTATTTGAGGAGTGATTTTCTTGTCTACCTGTGCATTACTCAAGATACACATCTCATATATATTTGCCGACACACCGAAGGAGACAGGACACAAGTGCTGGGTTTAAACGACCGCGTTCTTTATTCAAATTAGATTATAATTAATAAATGGGTGAGGGCAAATCGCCTAGTGCGATGTGGGTCCAGTACTTGAACTTGAGATTGTAACAATAAACCAATAAACCGGAGTGGTTTTGATGTACCCTCGATTACCACCCCAACCGTGAAATATCACGTCTCACCCTCTTGGTGGCCCAAGCCACACGTGAGAGGGACCCAATCATTTGATTGCAAGTAAGGATAAAGGTGCCTACAGACGGGGGACCATACTTGTCCCTACCGCCCTCGCTTGACACCCCTCCCAGGGAGGCTGCCCCACCACTTGCCATACCCTGCTTTCCAGCGGGTGGGCCTCCCCATCTCTTAAGGACATGACTCTTACTTATGATCAACCTAACCTACTCTAAATTTACTGGACCCCTGGCAGAGTGCGACGAAATGAACAGCACACCATCACCTTCTTTCTAAGGGATAAACCAATTTGCCAAATAACAACACTGTGAGGAAGGCAAAAAATGGGAACCTGTGTTCAGGCCTGATTAGAGCCCTGCAAAAATTCCTTCCTGGTTCCAATGGCAACCAGTTAGAACCCACAATGCAGAGGAAGGTTTGGGTGGGTGCCGTTTCGGACAGCTGGAGCTGGAGCTGGGCTTCTTCTTGGCTTGTGAGCCCTGCCCATTGTGCGGGGCCACGTGACTCAGGCTGACCTATCCCTGCCAGCTGGGGTTGCATTGGAACCCAGCCGGGTTCCAACGGAGTGTGCTGTGCCATTTTTTTGGGGGTGTTTTTTGTTTTTTCCGCCTTGGGGCTGGACAGCCCTGCAGCGGGAAATGCCTCCAGCTGTCCTGCCTCCCCCATAGTCAGGCGCGGCAAGGGGCTTCGGGCCCACCACCACCCCATGCGAGGGGGAGCGGGAGGAGACAATAGGTATAATACAACTTTTTCTTCCTTGACTGCAAATTCTTTCCACAAATCTTCAGGAGTGTCCTTAAATTAAACTTGAGCATAGGGCTGAAATGAGCTATCAAGATTACTTGATAGCACATCAAAATCCACCAGCAGTGCTCAGTTCATCCTGGGATGAGCCAAGTACTGGGATATTTTTGCCAAGTTCTCAGTTAGAAAAAACAATAACAACAACAAAAATACCCACACAAAAAACCACTGAACACACTCAATATATCCACCTGGCTGTTTTGTACATGCAAAAAATGGCCACCACTCTAAACCAAAATGGAAGTTATAGTGTTGCTGCCATTTTGGTTAAGGGCAGCAGCCATTTTGCACATGGACAAAATGGCCCAGTGAGCATTGTGCACATGCACAATGAATTTATTTTATTTTTAAAATGTTTCATTCCAAGAACATGTACAGGAACTAAGACCTCAGTCCTGGTACTCGACATGGCAAGAAATGCTCATGAGCAGCATTTTAGCTGCTTGCTTCACCCCTACACTAGAAGTACTTTAGTGGGCTAGATTTTCTACTGTTTTATAGACCCTTCTCTGTACAGTAAAAGTAGTCCAAAATGAGTCACTTTCAGGAGAAAATGCAACTCAGGTGAGTAAGTATAGATCCTTAGACAACAAAAAGAATATCAGACCAAGAACCTGAACATGTGAATAATAGATGGTTTGTAAAATAAGAAAGAAAGAATATGTAAATGTCAAGACAATGCACTCTACCTTGTGCATTTATGACCTATTTTCAGCCATTCATTTTTAAGTGGTTCAGCATGTTCTTGACCCAACTTTTGTGTCAGCTTAGGTGCATTTAAAAATCCATTAGGTGCCATTCTTTTCACTTCAGCAGAGTGGCACATAGGTCCAAACTGTAATGTCTCCTGAAATCCATGTACTGTAGGGAACATGGAGAAGATTTAGATAATAAAATACTCCAAAAATTCTGCTCTTTATTTCATGACTATTTATGTTAATTCTGTGGATTCCTTTTTTTAAACAAGACAAACATAACATAACTAAGGAACATGTGCTTTGTGAGGAACAGAGTCACTGTAGTTCTGAGAATCAATATTTTTCTTCTTTGAAATCTTTCTAAATTGGATGCAGCTCCACCTGTGGGTGTTAACAGACATCACACTGGCCCTGTTCGGCCTGATTGGGCCAGTGTGATGCTTATACATTTGTTCCAGACCTGCCAGATGTGGGACCAGAACAAAGCCCACTCGGGGTGGTGGCTGGGCCTGGACTGTGGGCCCAGATCAAAGCAGGCCCAAAGTCTGGGCCCAGAAGCTGCCCAGCTGGACCAAAGTGGGTGGGACCAGGCAGGAACGTTTGTTCTTGGCCCATACTCCTTCCAGCATGGGGGGTTGCTATGGCACCCAGCCATGGCCTGGCAGGCAGGTAGCCCTGCCCTGACCGCCCATCATGTTGGGGGGGGAGGGGGGACAATGGCGGCAGCATGGGGGTGTAGCTGGGCAGCCACATGTTGCTCCGCATCTCACCTCACCTTCCCAGCCTGGGGAGGCCGTGGGAACATATGTTCCTGCAGCCAGAGCTCACCCGGCCAGGGGGAATGTTCCACCCTACCATGGGTGGGACAGGACAGATGTCCTCATGATATTTGTTAACACCCCTTTTCCTGGGTCAGGGATGAGAATCAGGTTACTGGGTCAGAAGTCAAGGGTGAGACATGATGGCAGGCTGCTTTGGCCTGCTCTGTCATGCTTTGGCCTTGTCCTGGCTGGTAGTGTGTGCAGGCATTGCCAGATGTTGCCCTGGGATTGCCCTGGGCCATGTCAGTGGCTAGTCTGGGCTGTGACCCTAGAAACTTCCAGGGTCACAGCCCGGGCTAAGGTCTGCCCAATTGGGGCAAAGCAGGCCAAAGCATGTTAGCATGTCTGTTCCTGCCAGCCTGGATCCGGTCTGCCATGGTGGAGGGAGGAGCACTAAATGCAGAATGAGGGAGGGTCTAGCTGGCTGCATTTTCATGCATTTCCCTGCCCCCCAGGCCGCAGCAATGTGAATGTTTGTACCTTGGCCTGAATCGGTCCGGACTATGTCCGCAGTACGGGCAGCATGTTTGTGCATCTCCCCACCTCCCCAGGCCACAGCCATGTGATTGTTTGTACTGCGGCCCGAACCGGTCCAGACTGTGTCCACTGTGGGGGCATATGTTTATGCATCTCCCCGCCCCCCACAGGCCACAATCATGTGAATGTTTGTTCCATGGCCTGAAACTGTCCAGACTGTGTCCGTGGTGGCTTTCTGACCCAACCTGGGCAGGGTTGCTACCATGGTGGGCATGTTTGTTTTTACCCTAAGTTAGAAGCCAGAAGATCGGAGTGTAGACTAAGCTAAATCGGGAACCTGGAGTTTATATTCATGCAGCCGAACTGGGCCCAAAGTCAGGAGTCTGATTCCAAAAGCTGGAACCAAATCAGTACCAAGAGTCAGTCATCACTAGTAGCCAGGATCAGGCCTGAAAACAAGTAGTAATTCAAGCGGGGGAGAGATCTTTGCCCTGCTCCTGGCAAGGCCTGGAGGCAACACCAGGAGCTGGGCAAAAGCATGGCTGGAGGGCAGGCTGGAGACAGTTTGAAGGTAAGTCTGGAGATAAGACAAGGCTGGAGGCAGGGAGAAAGTTGCACTGGAGATGTAGAGTTCTCGCACACTCTCTGGGTAGACATCTTGTTGCATGGACGCCTCCAGCTTTGTGATTCTTCTCTATATAAGTCCTGGCAGTCATTAGGGTGCACGGTCACACCTTGTCATCTAATCAGAGGATGAACAAACAAGGTTATTCCTGCTGAGTGGGGTTTGTAGACAGCTGTACAGGTAGTGCAGAGCCAGTGCATCTGCTTGAGGCCCCAGGGGTACAGTTTTGAGACCTACCAGGTTTTACAATCCATTAACTGAGGACTTCAGAAATCATTCCTATCCCTTATAACTGCTTGCTCCAAGATGCAAACAACAATACAAAAACTTGAAAATGTGAGCTGAGTGTAACCTAAAAGCCCAGGGAAAACAAATGAAAACAACCCCAAATTTAATTTTAAAAATATATGGGGGGTGGGTGTAAACAGAAGCATGTAGAGGCTGCCTGCCCCCAGAGATGTTCTGGGAGTGCACCCCTATGTCTGCCCACTTGCAGTCCTGGCTGGGTCCACTTTAGATGGACCCAGTGGTTTCCACGGCCCACAGTCTGCCTGCGTAATGCCTCCACTTGTACCATCAAGTTGGGGCGGATTGCCCAATGCTCTAAGTTGGCACCTGCAACTCTGTGGTGTTGCCCAGGGCCACAGTTGGCTGAAAGTGAAGCTGCAGCATGGGTCTGTGAGCAGATGGACATCAGTTTTGCCTCAGACTGGGGCCCCAGGTTTGGCCAGTCCACTCCACTGGGGGTGCTCCAGGATGGTCTGGAACGCCACAAATGGGGCTGCCCCAGAGCAGGCACAGCCTACTCCTCTTCCATACGTGGAAACGGACTGATCAGCCGGGGGGTGAAGCAAACTAGCGCAGGCAACATCGGGGGTAGTTGTCCTTCTAAAAGCACCCATTGTCTTTAATTCAATCCTATGGCTTTGGGAACCTGACTTATGGCTATTGAATATCAAGGGAGAACATACACTACTGTCAACATTGGGCATTTTTATACACACCTTTAAGTGCTGGTCTTTCAATATTCTGGGTTTACAAGTCCACAAGTAAGTTCTGGATGAATTTTTCTCACACACACACTGCCCGGAGGCAATTCCTAGATGCATTCTTCACATAAACACTGCCCTGAGGGAGCCTAAAATAGCCGCAGCTGTAGACGTAACAGGCTGCCATGGAAACCAAGTGACCACAGCTGCCTGAAGCAAAGCACTTTACCAGGAGAACCTTTTACACACAAAAGTTCTGGGAGAAGTTCTATGCAGAGCTGGATGTTTAAAATCTGGGTGAGTGATTTAGACACACAGAAAGTTCCGGGTGTAACAGCAAACATGCAGGAGAAATGTGTGTGTAAAAACACCCATTTTATGATTGAGACACAGCTGCTTCAACTTTCTGCCTTCCTGGAGGTCCTCCGTGTTAAGCGGGGGGCCACAATGGAGAGGGCATTCTCGGTGGCCGGGCTGTGTCTTTGGAATTCCCTCCTGGAGGAAGCTCGCCTGGCCCCAAGCCGTTTAACATTCTGGAGGGCTTGTAAAACCTGGCTGTTTGCCCGGGCCTTTGGGCAGGTAGGGGTGGGGGAGGGTTTTTAGCTCTTCCCTGCCCTTATTTTATTTTAGTTTTATTTATTCTCCTACCCTTGTGATGTTTTAAATTGTGTGATGTTTTTAAAAATGGTTTTTATGAATGTTTTATTTAGCTGTACGTTGCCCCAGGATGCCGTAGGCATATGGGGCGACTCATAAATGCTTAAAATAAATAAATAAATACATATTTAAAATATATGATTGGGTCCCAAGTTTTACCTCTTGCTGTAGTAGGCATAGCCTATTTTTATCAGGCAGCTTATCAAACAAGGAGGAAACCATGCCCAATGTCCATGATGGTGTCCTGCACATGTGTGTGTGTCTTAAAGCAGGGGCATAGCTCTCATAGGGACGGCAGGTGCAGTTGTCCCTGGGCCCTGAGATATTGGGGGGGCACAACCCCCCAGGGCAGCTACATGCATCGGGCTGGGTAAGTGTGTCCTCAGCAGGTCCAATGACGATGAGCTTTAGGACTCTATGGAATCCCTGACCAGTCAGACACTTCATCAGTGGAGACAGTGAGGAAAGAGGGAGGAGTGGCAGTCACATGGCTCTGCTGGGGGTGGGACTGGGGCTGTCCCACGTGGCTGGTTCAACTGGGGCTGAGAGATTTGTGTGGGGAGGGGAGGAGAATATGAAGCAGGTGCTGGGTGGGACAGGGGAGTGCAAGGAGCAGGAAGGGTTTGTAAAGTAGCAGCTGCTAGGGATGGGTGAACAGAATGCGGTTCGGATGTTCGGTCGTTCGGTTCGAAACCCGAGTTTGGGCTCGATGGTTCGGTTCAGCCGAGTTCCGGTTCGCCAAACTTGGCTGAACAGTCAAAAATAGTGATATCAAAACCGAAACAAAACCGAAATCAAAACCTAATTTTTGGCCCTGAAAAGACGTTTTTCCTGTCCCCGAACTCATCCGAATTCATCCGAACACGACCAAACTATTCGGTCATTCAAGAGTTCAGTTCAGAAGTTCGGTTCGGACATCCGAATAGACCGATTTCGGTCCAAACTCTGAACATCCGAACCGCATTTGCCCATCCCTAACAGCTGCTGGAAGGCACCAGGTTGCCCCTCTTCAGCAGGACTGGGCAGAGGAGCAATCACCTCTCCCTCCCAGGGCAAGACAGGGAAGCCTGCAGGAGCCACCCGAAGACTAGCACTGTGTGGGAGGGAACTGGCATGGGAGCCACAGCAGGAGGAGGAGGAAGATGGTGGAACCAGCATACCCCTCCGCTCCATACCCAGGAGCGGGGGGGTGGGGAGGGAGTGTGTGCTATGGAGGGTCTGGCTGGGCACAGGGAGGGCATGGGTGAAGTCAGGGAGGGAGACCAGCTTCTGAGACCCCAGGAGAGCCCCAGGGAGGGCATGGGTGATGGGGCTCCCACAGCAGGGACCTCCCCTCATGTGTTCCTTTTGTTTGTAAGCAAGCCCTAGACCACCAAGAAAACATCAGTCTGGGTTTTATCACTATTTGGGGGAGGAAGGAACTTTTCCTTCCCAGTGACCACTTTGCAGGCCACATACAAGTTAGAAGCGGGGGTGCTTATGGGGGTGGGGCGCTCAGAAAGAAGATGATCTAGTTCATGCATCTGTGCCACTGATCTGTTCTCTGTCCTTGTGTGCTTGCCCTTATCTCTGCTCCTCCCCCCCCCCAAACCTGGAGTTGAGTCTTTCACTGCTGGGGGGTAGGAGGGGGAAGGCTGGGACCAGATTCAGGTACTGGAAAGTTGTCTGTGTTCTACAATAAGGAACAAAGCTGGGGTGTTTGAGTGGTGGCGGGGCAGTGGTAGTGGAGGGGCATCAATATTTTTTGCACGTGGAACCATTCCATTGTAGCTACACCCCTGTTTAAAGAGTCTGTAACACCTTCCACAGTTCTCCACTGGGAGGTTGGTTTTTGTTGTTATTTATGCCACATTCCAGAATTGTTTGTATTTATAGAACCGAAACATTCCATCTATGTGTGTTTCTGAAACTGATAATCATATAAAACTTCATGGGGGTGGTGCTCTATGATAAACATAATCCCTCAGTTGGAAATGGTTCAGAATTCAGAACCAAGTCAGTCTAGGAAGGTTCGTTGGCTAAACCGATGTAGGAGGTGAAGTCAAAACACATGATTTGTTTCAGGCACAGCAACTATAACGTTAGAGGAGTAAGGTTCTAAAGATGGTGTTCAATACACCCAGGCACAGAGATAAAGGCTGGGAGAGTATTATACGGACTGTCTCATGTCCCAGATGTGTGTTTTAAACAACTGGGCTCTTCAGACTTTTGTCATTTTGTAAACAGTCTTTGCAATCTTCTATTTAGATGATGTGTAAACAGAAGCATGGCAAGATACTCCAGCCCCTGTGAAGGGTTGCAAAAATAGGGGATTATGACTAAATCTCTTTTTTTTAAAGTGCATTCTACTAGTGAAAAGCTTAATATAGGGTAGCTTCTAAAACTCACAGAAGTCATTGTTGTCCTTAGAGTATAAATACAGAGAGAATGCACTTTTACAGAGAAGATAAAAGCCATTCATAATATTGTAGCAGGGAGAAATCCTTCAAGGCTGCTGCCCTTTTAAGAAGGGGACTACATGAGCCAACCAGAGGGCTAAGAATGCACAGGGGTGCAACAGAGCCAGTCCCATAGCTGGGGATCAGCATGTGAAGCAAACAGGCTGAGAGACCCTGTGACAGAGTGGGAAGGATACGGGCCCTTTAAGGCTGAGAAGAGGAAGCCTGGCCACACCCACTCTGCCTGGCTATAAGGAGAGGCAAGGCATCAAGGAAGGCAGTCTCTGCCTGGGAGTTGATGGTATCACATCTCCATGAAGAAGAGCTGTCCCACTTTATACTCTCTAAGGGGCCGAAGGCTGGAAAATTAGTGTGCACCCAGGCAAGTGGGAGAGGTTGTGCCCAGGAGGGAGCCTCCTACCTGGGGAAGGCTTGGCCAGAGCCTGGGGTTGAGTCCTGGCTGGCTGGACTTTGGGGGGGTTGATATTGTGGTGCTCCTGTGCCTGAGGGAGACTGTGCTGGGGCTGCAGGTTGGAGGTGGATGAACCAGCAACCTCAGGGATGGTGAACACTGGACTGGACTGTGGGATTGACACCTCTAGACTGATAGTGTTGGGTCCTACAGGAGGGTAACCCCTTCCTCAGAGGGGGATTCAGCCAAGACCAGGGCTGAATAGGTGTGGCAGTGGGGTGAGCTAACTCCCCTAGCGAGGCCACAGCATCCCATGTGGTGTGGGAAGACCCCTTGCTACAAATATGCCTCAAAATATTTTAGAACTGAGGGAATTTGGGATTGATCAAAGACTGATTCAAGCTTGTCAAGACTACAAAGTTCAAAATCTTATATGTTACTGAAAAACTAAATTAGTTTAAGTTGGATGATGAAGCACAAATAATTCCAATGTGCCCATGCACTTTAATCTAGACCTTCCCTTGCCATTACCATGTAATACTTTTCCAGCAAGACAGGAGTTTTGCCTTTCCAGATATTATTCTTACACTGCCAAATTATACAGTGCTTGAGAAAGCTTGTGTCTCTTTCTTTTTTAAAATTGGCTTTTCCAGCAGAGACTGATCATTCACACAGAAATGACTCCCATCATATTAGACCAGAAATTCCCAAATGGTGGGCTGGGCCAAGGCCATCTGAACACAGGGTTGCTATCTCAGATATTTTGTATCCTTTGAATGTCCTTCTTGCTATTTTGGGTTGTAGAAACAGTTAATTCTCAAAATGGGATGTTAATTCTCAAAATGCTGACAAAACTTTGTGAACTGCTGTATCAGATACTAGTTGAATCTGAGGATCACCAAGGACTGATGAAAATCGACAGATGAACTAAAAAGTGTTTTACAATGGGCCTTGGGCAGACAAGGGATCCGAGTCAAAATGCTGAGGAGAAATTATTGCGAGCACTAAACACTTAGTGTGAACTAAAGGTTCCAGGATGCCTAAGGAAGTAAATTGCTAAAGCCTTGCCAAAGTCTATGCACTGGTTCTTCCAAGGAGTGAGCAAATAAAATTCATTGTAGTTGAAATCTATTCCAGGTGGCCAGAACTGGTACATAGGATAAACACTTCTGCTGTTCAGACTGTTGGGCACATTGCAGAATAAGCTTGTAGCATCAGTTTTATCTAAAAACATTCTTTGGGATATTTTCTATTGTTTACCCCTAAAGAATTTCAATAAAACTAGATCAGTTACTTAATCACCAAGGTGCTTTAAAGGGTCTTGGAGATGGAAAATGAGTAGGATTTTGCTATATTTTAATACAAATCTCCTTCCTGATTTGAGTCCAAGGCCATAGGCCACAACCACAGAAAAATTCCCCATGAGGTCTTGTAAATATCACTTATTTTGATGAGCCTTCCAGCTTTTTACATCTAGACTAAACTGTATTGGTTCAAAAATAGGTTTCTTTATCATAGGAGACCATTTTGTTCTGTGATTCAGAGTGCTGAATCTGTGAAAGACTAGAACTTATTCCTTGCATCTCTGTGGTACCAGAGTTCCTAAATAATCTGGCCCACTGTGAAGCAATTTCTTTGGTAAAAAAACTGGTCTTGTCACCATAGAAGCTGAAGATGACTGGAAGATTGGAACCAGGAATGAAGTGGGCTGGATGAATCTTTGGAAATAAGATCTCAATAAGATCCTACTATGATTTTTTTGTTGTTGTTAATTTATGTTCTTAATCTCCTCTGTTTAAAGATAATGTTTACAGTCCTAAACTGACTGACTGATATTTGACAGCAATGGGAAGCGGACGACCTACAAGCACTTATACTTTGGGGATCACAGTCATTATAGTTATTTGAAAAGTCATTTTATTTTGCTTTCACTTCAATTGAGGATGGGTGTTTTGAGACGTTACGAGATCACAGTGAACCACGGTGAATACCCACCTGTGGTCACTGTGTCTCGAATGTCTGTTTGGCGGCCGCCAGATGTTCGCCATGGTCAATACCCGCATGGGGTCAATTTGAACCACGCTTCCCGGGCTAGCGGGGGGAATGTCCCGGGAAGCGTGGTCAAAGAGATCCCCAGCGGGGACCAAAAAAAAGTAACGTCTGGCCGGG